>JAVSCE010017459.1:0-84467 GCA_032199065.1 Smutsia gigantea
GCCAATGCACCCAGGGCCAGGACAATTGGTGTGAGGCTAGAGAGTATGTTGTGATGTCTTGTAGCCCTTGGTGCTTGAAGTTTGTTGGCAGTGGAGGAAATCAAGGTTCACAATGTACAGAGCCAGAAGCAAGTTTGCAGAAAAGTCTTCTGGTCATGAATCAGATACGTACAATCAACAATCATGAGTTCTTTCCTGTTGGGAATATTCTCAGTATGCAGTGTATGCTGCCATAAACACAGCATGTGTTTGTGTTAACACTTGGATGGGGGTTGTGGGATATGGTATTTTTCAGAATTCCTGTGATTGTGGTGCACCGACCTGTATCAAAACTGCAAACATTGAGTAGTGTGCAAAAAATAGTTAATGGAAAAGACCTGAGACTGCTGCCCTTTAGAAAGACCTGCTTGTAAGGTTGGCCTGTCACTGACATTTGGGAAGTTGACTCTCATCAGAGTGTTGCCAGTCAACACAAAGCTGAAAAGGGGGCTAACTGTGCGTATGCCGTTTATACATAAACATAAACTATGTGGTTTATGCTGAACACCTGCTGCCATTCTTGGAGTCTGAGATTTTGGTGCATTGCTAGGCACGGGGTGGCTATGTGACCAATGCTGAATAAAAAACCATGGACACTGGGTCTGGGCTTCCCTGGACAGAAACATCATACCCATGTCATTGCAATTTCAATGCTGAGGGAAGAATAGTGGTCTGTGTGGCCCTTCATGGGAGGGAGAGAGCAGAGGAGTCTGCACATGGATTCCTCCAGGCTCTTCCCATTTCTTTTCCTCTTGTGATCTGCCTGTGTGTATTTACTGCATTGCTATAATAAATCTTAGCTGTAAATACAGCTATATATTGAGTCCTGTGAGTCTACAAGTACAACAGACAAAAAAAGTAGGATTAACATATTACAGAGGTGTACCAAGCAGTTAATAAAAAAATGCTTTTATTGTCACTTTTTTTCCGAATTTTGAGATGTGTTTAACATTTGTCAACTTTTTAAAAAGTCTTCTGGTCATGAATCAGATATGTACAATCAACAATCATGAGTTCTTTCCTATTGGGAATATTCTCAGCATGCAGAATATTTTACGTATTCACTTACACACTTTACACATTCACTTTTGTTACCAATTTTGTATTGGTAATTTTGTATTCTTATCCTTAAAGAGGGTCCCAAGTGTTAAGCACCAGGTCCCACAAAACCTGGGTCTGCCTCTGTCATGGCTTGAAGACTTATTACCTTTTGTTGATTTTGTTATTGTCACTCCATATTTTACCAGGGGGAATTAAAATCCAAAGGCGGAAGTCAAGCTTACTTGGCAAAACCAAGACAGGATCTAGGTCTTTCAGTTCCCCACTTAATGCTCTTTTCTCTCCATTGCATAAAGTGTTCTTATGATTTGTAAGCAGTGGTCATCGTGCATTGGACATAGACTGGATGGCCCTCAGGAGACTGCATTTGTAGTCCCTTCTTTCAGTAGATGGTAATCTTGAATGAGTCCTTTCTCTTATAGGGCACATTTTCCCCTTTTGTAAAACAAAGGGGCTGGACTGTATGCTCTTTAGAGCTCTTTCTCTGTTGTTCCCTGAGTTTGTCATTCTAGAAATGCTGGAATCACACAGTAGTTGAAACCATCCATCCTCTTGTCCCTGGGTCTTCCCCATCTCTGAAATGGAAATGAAATATCTACCTCTCCTGGTTGTTGTGAAGCCCCTGGCACCATTCATGATAGAGCGTATGATCAAAAGTTGCTTCCATCCTTCTGTCCGATCAGGAGCAAAGAATTTCATGCCTAATTCTCACTTCTCCCCTTTGTAATCACAGAATCTTTAATCAGCAAACCTAAATTTTAAAAAGGAAAGAAATGAAATATAGATATATACTGTGCTTTTAAAACATTTTAAATGGAAACATAATTTGCAAACAGAAGAAAATGCACAAATATTAAGTGAATAAACTAATGGGTATTCAACAAAGGTAACACACTGGTAACCGGCACTTACATTATGAAATAGAACATTGCAAGAATTCCTTTGTGATCCCCTCCAAGTCACTATTTTTGTCCAAAGGTAACCACTCTTTTGGCCTATAACATCTATGATTACATAAATGGAATCCTATATTATGTACTTTTTTATTGTCTGGGTTCTTAATATTGTTTGTGAAATTCTTCCATGTTGTTGTGTGAGCAGTATTTCTTTTATTCTCATTGCCATGCAGAATTCTTTTCTATGACTATACCGTGATTTATCCATTCCACTGTTTGTAGACATTGGTATGGTTTCCAGGTGTTTGTTATTACAAATAAAGCTGCTATGAACATCCTTGTATTTACTTTCTTTGGCAAATATATATTTTTGTTGCGTATATGTTTACAGGTGGAACTGATGACTTACAGGATGTGCGTATGTATAATTTTAGCAGATAGTGCCAAATAGCTTTCTAAAGTGATTGTGGCAATTTACATTACCACCAGCAAAATGTGAATTCCAGTTACTCTCCATCCTGGATAGCACATGCTGTCATTTAGGTGTGTGTAGGGGGATCTTATTTTGGTTGGTTGGTTGGTTGGTTTACATAGAGCAAACTTAGGCAGTGTACAATTTCAGACTTTGCACTGAAGCACAGAGCCATGTATCCATCACCACAATCAAGATACGGAAGAGTTCCATCAGCCCTCAGATTACCTTGTGCTACCTGTTGGTATTCCACTCCCCCATTCCCAAACCATGGCAGCCACTGGTCTGATACCCATCCTTACTATTTTTCTCCATCCCTGTAATGTTTGCCTTTTCCAGATTGTCAAGTAAATGAAATCGTGGATGTAGTCTTTTGGGTCTGGCTTCTCTCACTTAGCAAAATGCTTTTGAGATTCATCCATGTGGTTGTGTGTAGCAGTAGCTAACTCCTTTTCATTCCTGGGTAGTAGTCCATTGCCTGGAGGTACTGCAGTTTATCTATCCATTGACAAGTTGGAGGACATTTGGTTTGTTTCCAGTTTTTGTCTGTTATGAATAAAAGTTTTTCTAAATATTTGTATACAGGTTTTTGTGAACACTTAAGTTTTCATTTCTCTAAAGTAAATAGTGGGATTGCTGGGTTACATAACAAATGAATATTTACCTTTTGAAGAACCTGCCACACTTTTGCAGAGTGGTTGTACCATACCGTTTTGCATTCCCGCTGGCAGTGTATGACACTTCCAGTTGCTCCACATCTTTATCAGCACCCCATTGCTAGGTTTTTAAAACTTTAGCCATTCTGAGTAATGTTGTGGTATCAGGGTTTTAATTTGCATTTCTCTGATGATTAGTAATGTTGAGCATCTTTCCATATGCTTATTTGCCATCCATATAACTTCTTTGGCGAATTTTCTGTTCTGATCTTTTGCCCATTTAAAAAATTGGGGTGTTTTCTTATTATTAATTTAAAACCTTTTTATTTTGAAATAATTATAGGTTCAGAAGAAGTTGCAAAGAAATGTTCAGGGAGGTCCAGTGCCCCTTTTGCCCAGCTTCCCCCAACGCTAACACCTTGCATAACTTAAGAGTATAATGTTAAGGCCAGGAAACTGATATTGGTACACTCCACAGAGCTTATTCAGATTTCACCAGTTACGTATACACCAGTTATGTGTGAGTGTGTGTGTGTGTGTGTGTGTGTGTGTGTGTGTGTGTGTGTAGTTCTATGCAATTTTATCATGTGTAGCTTCTTGTAACTTCTACCACAACCAAGGTAGAGAACTGTACCATCACCACACCATCCTCATACCTCACAGTACCACTTTATAGCCTCACTTACTTTTTACCCCATATGCCTTACCCTTACCACTATTTTGTTCTCCATCTCTATAACTGTGTTATTCTGAGAATGTTATATACATGGAATCGTACTGTAGGATGTAACCTTTTGATACTGGCTTTTTTTTTACTCAGCGCAATTCCCTGGGAGGTTCATTCAAGTTGTTGCATGTATCAATAGTTCGTTTCTTTTTATTACTGGAGAGTATTCCATGGTATGGATGTGCCAAAATGTAACTATTCACATATTTTGGTAATTTCCAGTTTTTAGCTATTACGAATGAAGCTGCTATGAACATTCTCGTACAGGTTTCTGCACTAACATAACTTCATTTCTCTGTGATAAATGCCCAATAATGTAATTGCTGGGTCACCTGGTAAATCCATTTTTAGTTTTTAAGAAACTACCAAACTAATTTCCAGAGTTGCTGTACCATTTTATATTCTGATTATCAATGTATAGTGATCCATTTCTTCGGGATCCTCACCAGCGTTGATGTTGTCACTTTTTTATTTTAACCACTTTCATAGGCTTGTAGTAATATCTCATTGTGGTTTTAATTTGCATTTCCTTGAGGCTAATGATGTTGAATATCTTTTCCTGTGTTTGTTTACCTCTGTACAGCCTCTTCAGTTAAATGTCTCTTCATGTCTTTTGCCCATGTTCTAATGGGATTTTTTTTGATGTTGAGTTTTGAGGGTTCTTTATATATTCTTGTTGAGATACAAGTCCTTTGTGGGTTATATAATTTGCAGAGTTTTCTCCCAGTCTGTAATTTGTCTTTTCACCTCCTCTACAGAGTCTTTCACAGATGAAGTTTTCAGATTTGATGAGGTACAATTTATCAATTTTTGCTTTTATGAGCCATGCTTTAAATCAATTGGCCATCTTTGTGTACATCTATTTCTGTGTTTTCTATTCTGTCCCATTGATCTGTGTGCCTGTACCTCCTCCAGTACCACACTTGATTATTGTTATTGTTGAACTTGGAGAGTTCTTTATATATTTTGGGTACAAATTCTTCTGTAGATATGTGATTTAAAAATATTTTTTCTCTGTGGTTAGTCTTTTCATTATCTTAACAATATTTTTTATAGATATCTTTCTTTTATTGATTTCCAGTATAGTCTGAGAACATACTTTTAATAAGATTGCTATTCTTTAAAATTCATTGAAGTTTTTTTTAATGGCCCGCAATATGATCAGTCTTTATGAATGTTCCATGTGCAGTTGAGAAGGATGTGCTAGGTGGAATTTTTTTATGTGCATCCATTAGGTCAGGTTGGTTCATAGTGCTGTTAGGTAATTTATAGCCTTACTAATTTTCTGCCTACCTGTTCTGTCAATTATTGGGAGTCTCAGAGTGTTAAGGTGTCCAGTTATAATTGTGTATTTGTCTTTTTCTTCTTTCAGTACCATCAATTTTTGTATAATGTATTTTTAAACTCTGTTAAGTGCACACACATTTATAATTTTTATATCTTATTGGAAAGTTGATCTCTATTATGTAATGTTCCTCTTTATTTCTGATAATATTCTTTGTTCTGAAGTTTTGTGTGATGCTACTATAGCTACTCCAGCACAATATTTTGCTACTATTTTTGCTTTTAGACAGCTATGTTTTAGATCAATGAAATATAAGAAAAATCTACTTATTTTGCCTTCATTCACTTCTTTTTAGCATTCTTGATTTGTTTGTGAAGATCTGTGTTTCAGTTTAATACATTCCTTCAGCCTGAAAACTTCTTTAAGGTTTCCTGTATAGTAGGACTACTGGCTCTGATTTCCATCATTATTTTTGTTTTTCTGAGAAAGTATTTCTCTGTCTGTTTAAAAATTAGCCTTATGGAGATATAATTTACACATTGTAAAATTCACCCTTTTAAGAGTACAGTCCAGTGATATTTAGTGAATTTACAGAATTGTGCAGTGATCACCAAATCCAGTTTCAGAATGTTGCCTTTACTCTTGAAGATCCCTCATAGCATAAGCCAATGACCTCACACTTCCAACCCAGGTAACCATGAATCTGCTTGCTTGGTTTTTCCTGTTCTCCCAACCTCCAGTTTTATCGAGATATAATTGACATACATTACCATATCATTTTAAGGTACAGAAAACTGCTTTCTGTGCCTATAGATTTGCCTTCTCTAGAATTTCATATAAATTGATTGATACAATATTGAGCCCTTTGCATCTGGCTTCTTTCACTTAGCATCATGTTTTTGAAGTTCATCCAAGTTGTAAAATGTGTCAATATTTTGTTCCTTTTTATTGCTGAATAGTATTCCATTGTGTGGATATACCATATTTTATCTGTTTAGTAATTGATGAATATCTGAAGTGTTTTCACTTTTTGGCTGTTGTGAATAATGCTGTTATGAACATCTGTTTACAAGTCTTTATGTGGACATATGTTTTCATTTTACTTCTTACCTAAAAGTGTAATTGCTGGTTCCCATGGTATATCTGTGTTTACATTAAAAAAAAATCTTTCAGTAAATTAAACTATTTTAAAAAGAGGTTGAATAAACTACTCAAGATACAATATTTCCACAATACTACTCTCTATTTTGTTCAAGGTGATGATTTTTTAAAAATGTGAAACTACTCCTGTGTTGTCACATTATTACACCTTTTACTTCAGAACTAAAGTGCTCTGTGTTTTACATTTTAGGGAACTAACTGCCAAATGGTTTTCCAAAGTGGATGTACAAGTTTACATTGTCACCAACAATGGCATCTTAATTTTTTGATGAATTTTTTTCTGGGTATAGAGTTCTGACTTGCATGATTTCTGATGAGAAATCTGATGTTATTCTTCACTTTTTTTTCTCTCTGTCTCTATGTAGTATTTCTTTTTTCTCTGGCTGATTTCAAGGTTTTCTCTTAGCTTTTGTTATCAACAGTTTGAATATGATATGTGAAGGGGTGGCTTACTGGGGGCTCTGAACTTCTTGTATCTGTGGTTTGGTGTCCATCATTTAAATTTAGGGCATTGTCACCTATTATGACTTCATAAAAGTTTAACAACTAAACAAAATAAAATAAAATGATTTCCCATTCCGTTGCCTCCCTTCTGGGATTAAAATTATACTCAGACTGTTTTCTATTATCTTAGATATTCTTTTCTGCTTTTAATTTCTAGTTTTTCTCTTTGTATTTCAATTTGGCTGATTTCTGTTGACTGATCTTCAAACTCACTGATTCTTTCCTTGGCTCTGTTGAAAGTGCTGGTGAGCCCATCGAAGGTATTGATTATCTCTGAACTGTGTTTTTCATTTCTAGCATTTCCGTTTGGTTCTTTCTTTGAGTCTGTATTTCTCTGCTACAAGTACCTGCTGATTTGCATGGTAGCCAGCTTTTCCGCTAGAGCTTTTAAACATGTTAATCATAATTATTTAAAATTCCTTGTCTGATAGCTTCAATGTCTATGTCATAGCAGATGCTGGTTCTAATGATTGCTTTTTTCTTGGGAGTATAACTTTTCTTGCCTTGTTTTGTGTCTGTTTGTTTGAAGCTGAACTTCTTATATAGGACAGTAGAGACTGAGGTGAATAATTTTTATTTGGATGAGAGTGAGTTTTCCAGAGCAATGGATTTTCAACATTGAGCTTTAGATCTTCTCTGTACACTACTTCAGATGGTTTCTTTGCATGCTCATCATCCTCTTCTGGCCCTTTCTTAAGACTATTCTGCTATTATCAGTTACTTAAACTTGTTTGCTTAGTGGTGTGGGGAATTGGGAGGGGGGCATTTTCTTTGTATGCCTCAGTCTCAGGGATCAAGTGCCTTGGTCTCAGGAGTGTGTCCTTCCCAAGTCTTTCACCCCTCCCCTTGTGTAGTTGTGGGCCCCACACACATTTCTGCCCTTCTCCCAGGAGCAGAGAGTAGTGCCTTGACCTTTCCTTGTCCCAACTGAACTGCCTTTCCACCAGTGACCTAGAGGTGGTGGAGTTTGTTGTCGTTTCCTCCACAGGGAAAAGCATCTTTTTCCTTCTCTGGGAGATAAGGGAAATGCATAGGGTAAAGATTCTTATCCCTCGCACATGGCTCATGTTCTTCTCTCCAAGGTCTGCATTTCAGTGATCCATTCTTAGGGCTCTTTCTGATCTTTTCTGGAAGTGAAAGCACCCAGTAGGGTTTATGGAAGAAGAGCCTGCGAGAGGGTAAGGACTCCCTCAGTTTCTGAGGCCCTCAGAGGCTTCACTCTGTCCTTGTAGTCCACATCTGCCTTCACTGACTCATCAATACTGCTAGCTGAACTCCTCTTACTGTTTTTTTGTGAGCTTACTCCAGATAAGTGAGAGCTCACATAGCCTCTCCTCCTACAGAGATTGTGTCTCCCAGATTTTGGGCAAGTTTTCTGCTCTGCAACCTCAACTCTCCAACACGTTAGAAAAAACTCATGAATTTAAAGTTAGTCTGGCTTGTTTTTCTCTTAACTATGGGAATGTTTCTTCCAGTTTATGCATCCCACAGTGGAAGCTATCTCCTGGCTGATGATTTTTAGATTTCTTTGATCCCTGATTGCTCAGCCCTTCAGACCCCCTGTAGTTACTCATATACTGTAGTATGCAGAACTCTTCCCCTTGTGGCGGTTGTTCTCAAAATGTTCTTCTGTGCTACATTTGTAATTACATGTTGACTATTTTGGGGTACTCCTACTTGCAGGTATTTCAGATACCCCTATTGATTCCTTCTGCTTCCTCCTAACAGATGCTGATACTATACTGTCTTGTAGCTAATAGTGGACTATCTCCACCTGCTCATGTTTTGAGTTTCACCCCGTTTTGCTGTAGATGTTGTTTATGGGTTTTTGTTTTACTATTCTGGCACTCTGTTTTAAATGGGTGATTCAGAGATGTTCAAGAATTATCATGCCCTCATTGCCACTTTCTCCCAAGTCTTACCTTCTTCTTTTTTTTTTTAAGGTATCACTGATATACACTTTTATGAAGGTTTCACAAGAAAAACAATGTGGTTATTACATTCACCCTTATTATTGAGTCCCCCCCATGCCCCATTGCAGTCACTGTCCATCAGTGTAGTAAGATGCCACAGAGTCCCTATTTGTCTTCTCTGAGCTTAACTGTCTTCCCTGTTACCCCACAGACACCATGTGCAACAATCATGATACCCCACAATCCCCTTCTCCTTCCCTCCCCAGCCACCCTTCCCAGCACCTCCCCTTTGGTAACCATAGTCCCTTCTTGGAGTCTGTGAGTCTGCTGCTCTTTTGTTCCCTCAGTTTTGCTTCATTGTTTTACTCCACAAATGAGGGAAATTATTTGGTATTTGTCTTTCTCTGCCTGACTTATTTCATTGAACATAATACCCTCTAGCTCCATCCATGTTGTTGCAAATGGTAGGATTTGTTTTCTTCTTATGGCTGAATAGTATTCCATTGTGTATATGTGCCACCTCTTCTTTATCCATTCATCTACTGATGGACACTTAGGTTGCTTCCATTTCTTGGCTATTGTAAATAGTGCTGTGATAAACATAGGGGTGCATATGTCTTTTTGAATCTGAGTTGTTTTCTTTGGGTAAATTCCTAGGAGTGGAATTCCCAGGTCAAATGGTATTTCTATTTTTAGTTTTTTGAGGAACCTCCATATTGCTTTCCACAATGGTTGAACTACTTTACATTCCCACCAGCAGTGTAGGAGGGTTCCCCTTTCTCCACATCCTCGCCAGCATTTGTCATTCCTAGTCTTTTCTATGTTGTCCATCCTTTTGAGAAATGTTTTTCTAGGTATAAAATTCTAGTTTGACAGTCATTTTGTTAGATATTTGGTTAATGCAGTTTCAGAATTCAGTGAATATCTTGAGGAAAAAAAGAGAAGAATGTTGAGCTCTTTTCCTCCTTCTCACCAGAATCCTGGCTCTTTAAAATATCTCTTAATAGCCCCCCTACCAAGAGACCAGGCAAAGCTTTGCTGGTTTCTCTCCTCTTAGTAGAGACCCTCAGTCCAGACCCTTACTCACAGCCCCACCCATTTGTCTCATGCCTAGAATCAGCAAACATCCAAAGGAAAAAGATGGTCGTAGAGCATCAATGCCTCTGGTTTCTGAAGTCCTGGTTGCTTCACAGTGCTCTAATGCCTTCAAGCAGATGTTTTAAAATTTTATCTGGCATTCCGAGTTATTGTCAGTGAGAGTATTGGTCTGCTATGAGCGACTCCATCTCATTCATAATTAGAACTCCACCTACATATTAAGTATTTGCAAACTAAATCTCTTTTCTATGAACTGTAGAAATTGCTGAAGGGAAACGTTTTAGGAGATTCCTTTTCAAATAGATCCATCACTACTCCTCAAGGAGAAAAGCTCTCAAAGACAAACAAATATGGCTGAGACTGAGGGAGATTGTTACATGACCTGTTACATAACTGTTCCCTGACCTCTGTTTTAGGATGGAAAAGGTAAGGAATTATTTAAGTTACTACCAGATTGATTAGGTTAGAAAACTAGTTTTTTATAAACATGGCGTAGCTAGATATAAGTTCTAACTTCTGCAGTTTTAGGGTCTGAGTGAATGAAGTGCTGCTACTTCTGGTCATTATGAACCCCAGAGTAGTGCTGCTGCTCAGAATCATTTCTTCTTGGTATGTTAATTGTTCTAGTAAAACACAAATAATCCTCTGTGTATTTCTCAAAGACTCAGACATAGACACTCACAATAAATCATAGGCGCAGTGTCCCTCTTTGGAGATAGGAAGCTTCTTGCTGAGCAACCTGCCAGAGAAGAGGGACTCCAGCAAGAACAGAATTTACTTTGCTAATTACTGTGCTTTCTGCCACAGTTCCACAGATCCTTGAATGTATATCCCACAGCTGTGCAGAAAGTTTCAAGGGAAGATTAGATTGTGTATTCTACAAGGCCTTCATCCTGGAGGCTCTCCAGAAAGGGTGATAGGGCCTCAGAGAAATGGAAAACGATTTTCTGTTGATGGCCCCGTATTGCCATGACAGGAGTGTTTGGATCTCAGTCCTGCTGTTCACCAGCTGCATGACCCTGGGCCACAAATTCATCTCTCTGTGCATAAATTTCCTCATCTCTGAAATCATCCTAACAACACTGGCTTCATAAGGCTTTTGTGAAGACGAGCAGTGGTAATAGGGGAGAATTGTTTATGAATTTAAAAGTGTAGCATACCAGTTAGGGACTGGTGTGATTGCTGTTGCTTTCATCCCTTCTAGTGCTGCTGGAATCCTAGGGCTGGAAGAGGTCTAGAAATCTCATATTTCATCCAATGCAGTAGTCTTTTTCCATGTTCCCGATAGATGGCCTTCTAGCTTCTGCATGCGGAGCTTTTTCAGAGATAGGTTAGGTTTCCCTTGTGCTTGTCTACCAGCCCATATTCTGAATCCCGGGAGATTTGAAACTTCTAGTCTCCTTTAGCCGAGGAGGGAAGAGCAGTGAAGGCTTCAGAAACCCATAGCTATGCTGTGTGTTTAGTTTGCCTAGCTTATGATCTGGGGAGCTGGCAGCCTCCTGTTGGGATGTCTAGTCAACTCTGAAAATGGGTTTGCTTTAATCTAGACCCCCTTCTCTAAACACATGGAAATCCTGAGGGAAACGAAGCACTAATCCATCCATCCCTTAAGGTTTTCTTTGGGATAGTTTTCCCTCTGAAAGATCAAAATCACTTGTGATTCTGGTAAGAGCTGGAGGCACCTAGTGACTTACTCAAGGGGATGGAGAAGAAGAAATACTTAAGAAGCAGGTGGAACTTAAGTGTTTAGCAATTTCAGATTAGCTGACTAGATTATGCTGGCCCTTTTTTATATGCAAAAAGTCATAGAATCTGAAAAAGTTATTTTATGTGTTGATACTCTACACATGTATTGTTTATTTCATGTTAGTTATTTTCACCTGAGGTTACCAAGGATGCCTTCTCAACATTAGACCTACTTAAAGTCAGCATAAAACCTTTGTTCTCTGCAAAGCGACTATAGCAAATGTTCTCTACAGGTCTTTTCTGGCTCTAAGATAGGTCTACAGTTCTTGGGTTCTATGGTGTAATACTTTGAGAATGACTTGGACTCTTTTCCAGTCTGTTTGAGGTAGGCTTCTTGTATCCTGGAGACGGAGCAGTAGCCTGCATGGTCTGTCAACCTTGCCTTTGGTCTGAGACTCTACAATGACTTGTATAACTCTTATTTATAGTTACAGTTATACTCTAATATTGGAATTCTCCACAGATGGCTAGCTTGAAGTTCAGTCTCTCAGTTGCAATTAAAGAATTCTATCAAAAATGTTTGCTGAAGTGTGATTGCAAACAAAATAGTTTTGTCAAAAGGGAGCCTTATGTTTGTTTTCCAGCATCTTCTCCCAGTGCTTCACTTCTAATCTCTCTGCATAAACATCTTAACAGAGAACCCTGAGAGAACCCTGTGAAAAGTGAGACAAATCTCAAAGTCCTGAACTCCCATCCCTACTTCAGAAAGAACTCCTGTTCACAGCAGCTAAAGCCAGCCCAAAGTCCAGCTCCTTTCCAAGGACAATTCTGTTGGGATGTTGGATGCACACCTTACCAAGCATTGTGGTCTCCAAATGTAAGTTCAGTAACATAAATGTCTCTCTGCAACCCAAAAAGACTTAACATCCCTGTGTTAGCAAATAATGTGATAGTGTCTCACATTTTGTTGGTAGCACATAGAATGTTTACTCTCATAAGGAGATTCTGGAGTTATGGTGAAATTGTTTTATCTGGATTACATATGACTTCTTCATTCTGGGAAAACAAAGTTCTTTATATACAGCATGTGTTCTCATAATTTTCAGGCTGAGAGACCTGGGAGAAAATAGGTACATCATTAGTTCTCATTCTGTGTGTCCCTCTCCTGCCATCACCCTGATGGTAGGTGCATTGCACACCCTTGTTTGTGGTTGGGTTACTTTTCAAAGGGCCTCCTGCACAGACTCGCTCCCAAGGAAAATGCCCACTCATTGAGCTAGAAGTGACTCCGGGAAGCCAATTTGAAGGCATCCATCATGAATTTGAAAATAGATGAGAGTCTGGGCATGCGATGGGTGAAAGCCAAATCAAAGTCATCTTCATCATACGCCAAGATAGTGATTCTCAACTGCATTTGGGGACATTCCAGTGTGTCTCATAGGATCTCAAAAAGCCTCACAAAACTGCTCTAAAATCTCAAAGCCAAACTCATCTTAATTGATTATTTTCTTTTGAAGTTTTTTATAGCATTTTGGGGGTGGGATGGGTGAGTTTTACAAAAATAATACCAAAAAAAGTAGAACCAATGAAATGTCACAACTCCAAAAATGTTTGGGAAGCACTGGACTAGTCAGTACCATAACAAGCATTGAACTAGCCCAGGGCTGGTGCTGAGAGAATGAACTTCTGATTCATTCTCCATGGATCTGTATTCCCAAAGGCAACACCTTGTGTGATAGCATGTCTGAGGGTATTTTTCTTTTGGGTCACCTGTTTACAGGATTTGGGAATGATCCTAATGGTCCTAATGGTCTTTTGGGCTGACCTGATTTTTTCACTGCTAAAGAGGTGAAAAAATGCATATTGATACACTTGAAAAGTAAACAGTTTAGTTTGCTGGAGCACAAGCTCATGATGGGAGAATAATGTCGAATATGTTGGAAAGATTGGAACCACAGTTTGGAGGCCTTGAGTACCATGCTGAGGTGTTTCATTTTTTTTGAAAGGCAGTTTGGGGCATTGCATGTTTTTGAACAGGGATTGGAGGAGAAATGAGAAATAGCCTGAGTTAGACTGTAAGAATATTAATAAAGTCTAGAATGTATCAATTTGGCCAAATTGGGACAAGTGAGGACAAAGAAATCAGTCAGAAACTTTATTGTGAGTTCTGTTATCCTGCTGGTATTTACCAGCAGGTGAGGTGTTACCTCTTGAATTCCACAGATTTCCTAGTTAGGCTGGCTAGGATTTAGGATTTCTCCTGACTCAACTGAAAAAAACATTCTTTAACTTGCCTTTCAAAGGTACTTGTTCAGAGTGGGCTTCTCAAGCTGTGTATAGTACTCTTGACATCATGAAATCTATGTGGTTCCCTGAAGCTCCAAGTCCAGATAGACCATCTCCAGTTTATTGTGTTGAAAGAAAGGACAGCACCTCACACATATCAAGTGTGAGGTATGTAACCCACACATACTTTCAGACTTGCTATGTGTGAGCTTGAGCCCTGGGACCTCATTCCATTCTGATGTTAGAGGAAATTTCCCTGTGCTCAGTTTGACAGTCCTTATTTGGCTTATATTTGTAGGGGAAAATATAAGGGCTTTTTTATCTTAATTGTAAAAATGTAAGTGCAATTTTGATCTGAGTTTCTCTGTACCTAAAAGTTTTTTTCTAAAAACACCAGTCCATGACTTGGGACACCTAGCAATATTTAAAAGATTAACTTTTTTAAGGAAAAAAGTTATTTTCCCGGACCTTATGGTAAGCAAATTCCATCATCTCCCCACTAAGTAAGAGAAATAATACTGAAAAATGGTAGAATAATTTTAAAGTTATGAAGTATCATAGCACCCCCAGAAACCTTGAGTAAGACCATGCACCTTGGCCCTTATAGTTAATTTGTAAGTCCTTCGCAATAAGATGGGGTGTATTCCCTCACTTTGGAACAAAGGAAACCGGTTGCATCACAGGTAAGTTTGTATATTGATGCCACTGACTTTGTTGCTGCCATGTCCTTACACAGACAGTTCACCTGGTCCCCACTATTCCACTTATTGTGATGATTTGTATATTTTTAATTAAATCAGTTTGGACCGTTGGATTTCCACGGTGGACTGTTTCACTCAGTGCATGTGCAAGCCCCATTCCACTAGGTGGCAGTCTTACCCATCAGACCACCACCGCCATGCACCATACAGGAAGTGGCCAAGCTGTGAGCTAGCTTGCGCTTTCCTGAGAGGATAAAATGCTTGTGGGTTGCTGATATCCTAGTCCCTCTACTCCCAAGTCAGGCACGAAGATGCTGTTTCATACTCGCCTGCCTTTCAAAGTTTCATAAATGTTAATTGAACACCTAGTCTATGCAAGATGCTACATTAGGCACAGAGCAAGATTTGCACTAAACTGCAGTACAGGCCCTCCAGCAGTTCACAGCCCAGTGGCAGGGGCAGATAACATAAGAGCTCAGAGTACAGGGTCATAGAATGGGAGAGAATGCTTCTTCTCACTGGAGGCTCTGAAGGCCTAGAGGTCCATTTGTGGGACTGTTGGCCTACGGTGAGGGGATCCCTGGCATGCAGTGGAATGGAGAGACTAGGATTGTTGCATTATTTCACTGGTAGTGCCCCATGTTCAGCCCTGGAAGCCAGGGGCAGAAAGGAATGGCCATGAATGCTTTCTCCCATCCCTGGAACTGACTGGGCGCCCACCAGACTCAGAGACAGGTGATCAAACATGTCCCTACTGCTCCAGAACCAATGAATAGAAATTTCTGTAGCTCTCTCATTTGCTTGTGTTTTTTTTATTTTGCTATCATTAATGTACAATTACATGAGCAATATTATGGTTACTAGACTCCCCCCATTATCAAGTCCCCACCACATACCCCATTACAGTTACTGTCCATCAGCATAGTAAGATGCTATAGAATCGCTACTTGTCTTCTCTGTGTTTTACTGCCTTCCCTGTATGCCCCCCCTTACATTATGTGTGCTAATCGTAATACCCCTTTTTCCCCCTTATCCCGTCCTTCCCACCCCTCTTCCCCAGTTCCTTTCCCTTTGGTAACTGTTAGTCCATTCTTGGGTTCTTTGAGTCTGCTGCTGTTTTGTTCCTTCAGTTTTTGCTTTGTTCTTATACTCCACAGATGAGTGAAATCATTTGGTACTTGTCTTTCTCTGCCTTTCTTGTTTCACGGAGCATAATACCCTCTAGCTCCATCCATTTTGTTCCAAATGGTAGAATTTGTTTTCTTCTTATGGCTGAGTAATATTCCATTTTGTATATGTACCACTTTTCTTTATTCATCCATCTACTGATGGGCACTTAGGTTGCTTCCATTTCTTGGCTATTGTAAATAGTTCTGCGATCAAAATAGGGGTGCATTTGTCTTTTTCAAACTGGGCTGTTGCATTCTTAGGGTAAATTCCTAGGAGTGGAATTTCTGGGTCAAATGGTATTTCTATTTTGAGTTTTTTGAGGAACCTCCATACTGCTTTCCACAATATTTGAACCAATTTACATTCCTACCAGCAGTGTAGGAGGGTGACTCTGTGTCTTTTGATTGGTGCATTCTGACCATTTACATTTAGGGTGATTATCAATAGGTATGTATGTACTTATTTCCATTGCAGGCTTTGTGGCTACCAAAGATTCAAGGGTAATTCTCTTACTATCTAACAGTCTAATTTAACTCACTTCATTTGCTATTACAAACACAACGTAAAGATTCTTTTTTTTTCCTCCTCCATTCTTTGTATGTTATGAATCATATTCTGTACTCTTTGTCTAGCCCTTGGGTCACATCTACTTAGTCTTAAGAATACTTCCATCTATAGGTGTCCCTCCAAAATGCACTGTAGAGGTCGTTTGTGGGAGGTAAATTCTCTCAGCTTTTGCTTATCTGAAAATTGTTTAATCCCTCCTTCAAATTTAAATGATAACCTTGCCGGATAGAGTATTCTTGGTTCGAGGCCCTTCTGCTTCATTGCATTAAATATATCATGCCACTTTCTTCTGGCCTGTAATGTTTCTGTGGAGAAGTCTGATGATAGCCTGATGAGTTTTCCTTTGTGTGTGATCTTTTTTCTCTCTCTGGCTGCTTTTAAAAGTCTGTCCTTATCCTTGATCTTTGTCATTTTAATTATTATATGTCTTGGTGTTGTCTTCCTTGGGTCCCTTGTGTTGGGAGATCTGTGCACCTCCATGGCCTGAGAGACCATCTCCTTTCCCAGATTGGGGAAGTTTTCAGCAGTTACCCCCTCAAAAACACTTTCTATCCCTTTTTCTCTCTCTTCTTCTGCTGGTACTCCTATTATGCAAATATTGTTCCATTTGGATTGGTCACACAGTTCTCTCAATATTCTTTCATTCCTAGAGATTCTTTTTTCTCTCTGTGCCTCAGCTTCTTTGTATTCCTCTTTTCTAATTTCTATTCCATTTACTGTCTTCTACTACATCTAATCTGCTTTTAAATCCCTCCATTGTATGTTTCATTTCAGATATGGAATTTCATAATGATTGAATCTCCATCTTAAATTAGTTCCTGAGTTCTTAGTATTTTTCTGTACCTCCGTGAGCATGTTTATGATTTTTATTTTGAACTCTCTCTCAGGAAGATTGATGAGTTCAGTTCCATTTGTCCCTTTTTCTGGTGTTTGTGAGATTTTGGGTTGAACTAGGTTCCTTTGACATTTCATGTTTGTGTGTGGTGCCCTCTACTGCCGAGAATCTCTACTCTCTGGAGCTGCTTGGCCCTGGAGTGATGTCGGGGGTCGCAGGGGAGCGGTGATGGTGCCTGGGGGGCCGAAAGAGCTGTTTCCTGCTTTCTGGCTGTAGTGCCTGTCTCCCCTGTCAGAAACAGTGGGCCAAGTACACAGGTGTAAGCCTCTAGGCTCTGCATTTGTAGCTGCCATAGGTGGGGCCTCCCTCTGGCTGTCCTGACACCAGGGCATGGGCTGCTGCTTTGCAAGCCAGTGCCGGCAGGCCAGGAGTAAGATGCAGCAGGCTGCATTATCATAGTGGGCAGCCTGGGAGCTGAGTAGCCAGCCAGAGGGATGGGAGTGCCTGAAGCTCCTGAAAGTTCTCAACCTGCTGGGCAGAGTGCGCCTGGACAACCTTGTCCACCTATCCCTTCTCCCGAGCAGCAAACTCTGTGCAAACTCCACCCCTTTAGCCACCCTCTCGCTGCTAGGAAGACTCTCAGACCTCCCACCTTTTCCTTTGTCCTAGAGCAGCTTGATGTGGATCCCTGTCCTCCACAAATGGCTGGAATCTCAGTCTCTCCAAGTATTCTGCCTATCTTAGCTTTCTAACCCCACTAATCTACAAAGCACCATGCAGTGTAGGTTTGTGCTCCCAAAGGATATCTCCAGGGCTGGGTGTTCAGCAGTCCTAGTGTTCCACCCCCTCTCCACTCCGTTTTTCTTCCTCCCGCTGGTGAACTGGCATGGGGGAAGGGTTTGGGTCCTGCCGGATCAACTCTTTGGTACATTACCCTGTTTCATGAGGTCTGCTCTGTTCTCCAGGTGTATGCAGTCTGGTGCAGCCTTCTTTCCTGTTACTCTTTTAGAATTAGTTGTATTATCTATATTTTCATATTATATGTGGTTTTGGGAGTAGTTCTCTGTCTCATCTCTCATGCCACCATCTTGAATCCTCCCAGTTGTGGCTTTTTACTTTACCCTTTTCTGTGAGATGTTGACTTTTCCCAGATGTAGACTGGCTAGTGTACTCTTACTTCTGGTCACTCTTTTAGGAATAGTTGTATTTGCTTTATTTTCAAAATATATGTGGTTTTGGGAGGAGATTTTGCCACACTTTTCACGCCACCATCATTTCTCCTCTCTACCTAGACCTTTTATTCTTATAGAGCAATTTTAGGTTTACAGAAAATTGAACAGGTAGTACATATGAGAGTATATACAGTGTATACATAGTATATAGTGCAGTATATAGCATGGTATAGTATATAGAGCATATAGTATTTGGAGAGCATATATGTATATTGAGTTCCCATTATGCTCTACCTCTCCCTACTCCCATGACTATAGTTTTCCCCATTATCTTGCATTACTGTGGTACAGTTGTTACAACTGATGAACCCATATTAACACATTATTATTAAGTAAAGTCCATAGTTTACATTAGGGTTCACTCTTTGTGGTCTACAGTTATATGCATTTTGACAAAAGCATAGTGTCATGTGTCCACCATTATGGTACCATGCAGAATTGTTTTAATAAATAGTTGGAGCACTGGGGATTTTTAATGCAGTCTTTCCCTCCTCTCCCAGAATCTCTAGCAGTCACTTATCTTTTTACTGTCTTTTGGTTTTACTTTTTCCAGAAAGTCATGTAGTCCCAATAATACAGTATGGAGCCTTTTCAGATCCTCTCTTTCACTTAGCAATATGCATTTAAGGTGCCACCATGTTTTTTCATGGCTTGATAGCTCATTTCTTTTTAGTGTTGAATAATATTCCATTATCTGGGTGTACTATACAGTTCATCTAGTCACCTACTGAAGGACATCTTGGTTGCTTCAAATTTTTGACAATTATGAATGAAGCTGCTATAAACATCTGTGTGCAGGTTTTCAACATGTTTGGGTAAATACTAAGGAGTGCGATTACTGGATCATATGGTAAGAGTATGCTAAGTTTTGTGAGAAACCGTCAAACTGTCTTCCAAAATGCTGTACATTTTGCATTCCCAACAGCGATGAATGAGAGTTCCAGTTCCTCTACATCCTTGCTAGCATTTGATATTGCCAGTTGTTTGAATTTTAGCCATTTTGATAGATACATATTAGTATCTTATTGTTTCAATATGCAATTCCCTAATGTCATGTGGTGTGGAGCACCTTGCCAGCTGTATATCTTTGGTGAAGAGTCTGTTCAGATATTTGGCCCATCTTTAAATTGCACTGTTTGTTGTTCTCATTGAGTTTTAAGGTTTTTTTGTATAATTTATGTGCAAGTCCTTTATCAGATATGCATTTTGCACATATTTCTCCCAGTTTGTGATCTCTCTTTTCATTCTCTTAACAAAGCCCTTCATAGACCATACACTTTTATTTTTAATAAAACCCAATTCCTTTTTATGGCTAAATAATATCCATTGTATGGATACTACCACATTTTGTTTGTCTTTTCATCAAAAGCTGAAGGGTTGTTCCTTTTTGGCTATTACGAACAATGCTGCTATGAATATTTGTGTACAGGTTTTTGTTTGGGTATATATTTTCATTTCTCTTGGGTACATACCTAAGAGTGGAATTGCTAGATCATATGGCTACTCTATGTTTAATTTTTAGGGGAACTGCCAAACTGTTTTTCCATAGAAACTGCCCGACTTTTCCAAAGTGGCCAAAGCATTGACACTCCCACTATCAATGTAAGAGGGTTTCATTTTCCATATCCTCAGGAACACTTGTTATGGTCAGTCTTTTTGGTTACAGCCATTGTAGTGGTTGTGAAGTGGTATATCCTTATTTTGATTTACATTTCCCTAATGATTTGATGTTGAGCATATTTTCATGTGCTCATTGGCCAATTTGCTTATCTCCTTTTCCTCTTCACTTGATATTCTTTTCTATGGGAATTGTACAGATTCCACTGATACCTTCATACAGATGATTTCCAAATACTTACTTTCAACTCTGCCCTTTCTCCCAAGATTTGTCTCAGATTTCCATCTGCTTGCTAGACATTAATGTCCTGATTAGTAATTAGCATCTCAGAATTAGTATATTCCAACTGAAACTTTTCAGCTTTCCTCCCAAGCTAGTTATTCTTCCTGTGTCCCTAATTCTGTTAATTATACCATTATTCTTATAATCACCCAAACTTGAAACCTGGTGTTATATCTGAATGTAAGAGAAATGGGATAGGAAATAATCAATTCATTGCCTAGTTTGTTATTTTTATAGTGTGTTGCATCTGTTTTCTCTTTCTGCTCTCCTTGAGCTCCATCCTCTTTACTTTCTCAATCCCTTACTCTCCTGGTTCTCTTCTCTCTGATCACTTTATTTAAGGTTATTTTTACTTGCCCCTTAAATGACCTTCCCCTTTCTATGATCACTGTATACTTTCTGCCTTGGTTATTTTTATGTAATCCAAGATTTGAACTATTATTTACACACTTATAACTCCCAAATATATATTTCTACTCCTGAAATATCTTGAGAACGTCAGACATATCTATCCAGCTATCTGCAGGACATCTGTTGCTCCCACTCTAAGAGTTACTTCACAGACTTGTCAAACTCAGTGTGTCTAAACTGAACTATTCCCATTCCAGCTGCTCCCAAACTTGTTCCACCTGTCATATTTCCAGTCAATGGCAATGCCATCTCGGGTTCTTAGGACAAGAATCTGGCCATCATTCCTCCTCTCTTCCTCTCTCCCAAAGCCAAACATTCACCAAGTCTATTCTATCCTAAAATTATCTTGAATCTGCTGTTTTTATCACCACGGTACTTCTTTGTTCAAGCTTTTATTATCTCTCATTTAGACTTTTTCAGTGATTTCAATCTTGTCTTCCTGTGTCTAGTCTCCCACTGTGCCCCTGTAATGTGCTCCACGCAGTCTGAGACAGTGATTTTACAAACTGAAAATTTATTCATGCCATCTAACTGCAAAGAGCAAACAAAAACAGGAACAACACTAACCAAAACCAAATAAAAATGGGAAAAATTTCATCCCTGGTGGCTCCTTGCTTCCCTAGAGGATACAGTTCTAGCCTTTTACCTGATGTGCTCCGTATGGCTTCATTCCTCATTGCTTACCACCCCGATCTTATGTTAGGCTTCAGCAATATTCTTTTGGGACGTTTAACATGTTCCTTCTACTCAGACTCCTTTTCCTGCCTTGTCTGCCTTCGTTCTTCAAAACCTGGCCTGGGTGTTCCCTCCTCTGGGAAGCCTTTCCTGGGGTTTTCAGCACAATGAACTATGTCCAATTCTGGGATTCATCTGTACTTCACACAACGTCGTATTTTAACTCTTTTGTTTATATGTCTGTCTTCTGTACTAGGCTGTGAGCTCCCAAAGGACAGATTGTGGCTGATTTTCCAGCTACATAATAGGTGCTCAGCAAATATTAAATGAATGATGAAATGTTCCATGGGGTGAATTGTGGTCCCTGAAGTCTAACTCTATGTAGCATTGAGTGTGAAATAACACAATGACAAAGATTTCATCCCTTTTATTTTCTCTCCTAGTCAAAGATCTCAACTTTGTAATTTTTTGGAGGTAGGCTGGTATCCTGAGGGCATGATTGTTAAAAACCCACTTCAGTGACTGTGGACTTATACTTTCTTGGGGCTCTGTATATAAAAGAAATGCTTCCAGCCCCTCTTTGCTGGGTTTTGGCATAACTTCTGAGAGCTCCCACTCTAAGAGTTACTTCTAGACCAATGAGAGATCAGATTCCTTCAAGGGACTGGGCATTATGCCACACGGTATCCTTACTAGGTACCTGCAGAGCTTGCAGTTCATTGTAAGAAGCAGTCTGTGGACTGGGACTTCCCCTAGAGGGTGAACAACTATGTGGGAGAGAGGGAGAACTTAAGAACAAGCCCGAGAATCTCTAGTCTAAGGTCCCTCTGGACCTACAGGATACAAGCCCTCAGGGACATTGGTACAGTTTTCTAGAGAGCAGCCCAGAGCTCCTCTAGGCTCAGATTCCTCAAGGCCAGCAAGTCAGTTTGGTTTCCATGGGCTCTGTGGGGCTGAGCTTGAAGACTGCTGCCCCCTGAGAGTGACATCCCCAGGAAAATCTCAGGAGGTTCAGGACTTGCCTGAGTAGGAGGACCTGGAAGAGCCTCTGGAAGTCAGGCTGTTGAGCCCAGTCTAGCCTCTGCATCGGGCTCCACACCCTTTACCATGGAAACCTGAGCACAGGTTGGGTAGGAGTCAGTGGGGAGAGCTGGAGCTTAGTGGCCTTTCTTTAGTGCTGCTCAGCAGTGGATCCTGTGTCCCTGGGAGATGAGTTTAGCACTGCCCCTGCCATACTGGGTCCTCATATGTTAGGCTTCCCCTCACTACGTTAGGCTTTCTTACTCTGCTATGTTGGTGAGCCTAATGGAGACCAAAGTTTAGTAGACTGTAGTTTTATGGAATGAAATTGTTATTTCTGGCTCAGAGGAACTAAGCAAAAGCTAAAATTGCAGATTTATCTTGGCAGCACTCTGTAACAGTTTACAAAAAAACTCATTAATTGATTCGTTCAGTCTTTATATGATCCAGTGCCTTGCATTTAGTAGATAATCACATGTTTGGCATATGAATGCATATGGGGATTTATTATTCTCTTTTACAGATGTGGAATTTGAGGCCCAAGCAGGTGACTTGCGTTTCCTAAAATCCAAATCTACAGTTGGTCAGTGTAGAGCCTTGACTTGAATTTTAGGTCAACATTTACAGAGCACATATTATGTGACAGGCATTTGCCAGTGATGAATAAACATGTTCCTTGATTTTGAGGAGCTTATAGGCTTGTCAGGGAGCCAGACACATAAAGAAATAATTTCAATATAATGTGCTAAGTTCTATGATAGAAAACTGTGCAATGCTGTGAGGTCACAGAGAGGGGCTCCTAATCCAGTCTGATGAGGTCTTGAGAGGCTTCTTGAAGAAGTGACACCTCAGTTAAATTTTGAAGGTTCAGTAGAGGCTGGCCAAGGGTAGAAAGAACATTCTAGGCTGAAAGGTCCGCTTTAGTGGGGGCAGAGAGGTACAAGCCAGTATGATATGTTTTGGGGATTGCTGGAGTGTTCATTGCCAGGGAGGAAGTGGCAGGAGTGATGACTAGAAAGGTAGGCAGGGATCAGATCACTGAGGGCATATACCTCCTTGTACACCATTAGTTCCCAAACATTGCTGACTCATTCAAATCATCCAGGGATCTTAAAAAATATAAAGATGACCCACTCACACATCCCATCATTTTCTTGATTAGCTGATTTTGACAACCACTTTTTGGAGGCAACAGGAAGCCATTGGAAGGTTGGTAGCAAGGAAGGGACATAGAGTGTCACATTGGATCACTCTGGTGGTGGTCCACATGGAAGCAGGTGGACTTGAGAGGGATACTACTGGAGGCACAGAGACCATTTGGGAGGCTGTTGAATTTGTCTAAGTGAGATTTCATGGTAGGTAGAAAAAGGCAGTAGCAGTGGGGACAGACAGGAAGAGGCAGACCAAAAGAGATTTCAAAGTGGTAGAGTCATTATGATGTCGTGGGGAGGGAGAAAGAAATGTCTAGGATAATTCTCCATGTTTTGGCATGGCTGCCTGGGTATAGGAGGGTATTTCTGACCAAGATAAGGAATGGAGGGGAGAGGATGGGGAGCAACTGATAAATTTAGCTTGGAACCTGCTGATTTTGGGGTAATTTGGAACATACAGATGCGAGGGTGGCTATTTTGTTCTGGAACTCAGGATAAGTGCATGGGCTTGAAATACAGATTTGGGCTTCTCTGTATGGGGGGGTTGAAGTCATGTGAATAGCAGATATCTCAGGGAGAGTGTGGAGAGCATGCACCTTCAGTTGTTCTACCCTTCTCTGCCTTCCAGGGATGCTCTCATGGTGAAGCAGAAGCCTTTTTTTGGGTGGGGTGGGGGTAGGTTTCAGCAAGGCAAGGTAGGGTAGTGAAAATGGTATAAAAGGTGGAGTTAGGGAACCTGAGTTGAAGCACTGTCTCTGCCACTTCACCACTCTGCAACCCTGTGCAGCAACTGAGCCTCTCCCAGCCTCCAGGTCTTCACCTGTACAACAAGAGTAATAGGAATGTCTGCCTCACAGGGGTTATTGAGAAGATCCAAGGAGAGCATGTATATGAAAAATGCCACGTAAAGAACCATAAAAACATTAGTTTATCTGTTGCCTACCCTCCCCCTCAACCCCCAACCCCCTGCAAGAAATGAGGACCAATATGTAGGAATTACGGAGAGGCAGATTTTGGCCCAATATGAAGGAAAGATTGTCCAATGCCTTGAACTGTTGAATGATAGGAAGAGCTTTGGGAGATGGGAAGCTCTGAGGCTCTAGCGGTCTTTAAGTGCAAGGTGGGTTTCTGGGCTTCTGCTGAGAGTTTTGTTGCCAGGGCTGGGGTCTCCCTGCCATGGCTCAGATAGTTGTTTGAGTTACTTGGACACTTCTTTGCCCTTTTTCTGAAAATGTTTATATTACTTAGACTTGATTTTAACTGTGAAAACAGTACAGGTGCATGGTTCTTTCTTTTCCTTTACAATCTCTTAAATCCCTGGGCATTTTGGTTCCTAAATGGAGTCTTGGTTTATATATCCCCAATTACTGGGGGAAACTGATTCAGGTCTTACACCTTGGGACATTTATAGACATTTTTAATCTAAGTACTCTTTGATGAAGACCTGGTGGATGCCGCAATGTGCATGGCTTCTCTAACACAGAGCAGGAGCTAGAGGGTAGGGGAGGGATGGGCATCCTGATGTCACAATGCTGCATTATGGGTTACTTTAAAATAACTGATTTTTATTATTTGCTAGCAGAAATGATATTATAAATAGCTAACAAAATATTGCCAAGTAGAGGTCTTGCTGGAGTATGCTCCAATGAGCAGGTAAAGATCGTTTGAAATTAGCACACTAATTATTTATATGCAAATGATGTTGTCAGAGAGCTTGGAAACAGGTTGTTCTCTGAACTGGGTTAAACATCCCCTAAGAATTCATGTTTATACTCTTAATTTATCAGAAACCTGTTGTTGCTGTTTTCTTAATAGAGGAAAGTAAAATATGCCAGCCTATGATTGAATTATCACAAATTTAGCAATAGCTTGAAATTGAATTATATTTTCCTGTATTTGTTTTATTGCCAATCACTAGTGTAACGTGCATTTCGTAAACGAGGCCTGATTTTCTTGCTTTCTCTGTGCAGAGATTATTTCTCTAAGTGAAAAATCTATACCCATGCTGTCTGATGAGAAATTATCTTTTATGATAGTTTAGGTGACTTCCTGCCTCTTTTTAAAAGCATCACCAAAACAATTGCCTCAACTAATAGTAATTTCATGCCTAGAAAATATTCTTTATTTGCTATAAACCATATAGAGGTGAACAAATTTGAAAAGCAAAGAATGTGGAAAAAAAAGTATTCAGTTCTAACTGTGGGCGGAACCTAAATTTCATCTTTACATTCAGCAGCCCTCCGTGATCTTTGCAAGGCCCTGGGTCAGCTTTTGATTATCCTTTTCTAGCCACCTGTAGCTATGCCAACAAGTGCTTGAGAGAAACTTCTAGTTGATATTTTTGCAACGTGAGTATCTAAATACTCTTGTTTGCCCCACCTCACTCCCTGCCCCTGGTCCTCATCTATAGAAACTGGTGTACCAAGAGAGGGAGAACTGTGCCTGTGGTGGCCTGGACTTCAAATCCTGAGATGACAGGACTGGATGGGGCAGCAGTATGGATGGAAGATTTAAGGACAGGAAATATGGTGGGATGGAAGCTGGGAGGAGGGGAGAAAGAGCAAGAATCTCTGAATGAGCCAAAGTGGAGAGACAAGGCGTGTTGGGTCTTGAGCCAAACCACAGGAAGATGGGTCAGAGTTGGGGGTAACAGATACGAGGAGCAATGTGGGCACTGTCCAACTCTAAGCCAGTCAAACCCTGTGTGGGCCATGGTGTCCCAGCAAGCTGTTAAGCTTTGGTCTTGCCACAGAGGGGGGTGAGCAGCTCAAAAACCAGGCAATTCTGTAGGAGCCTTGGAGCTTATGTTCACTTATATCTCATAGACAGATTCCAGTAAATTACTCCATATGACTCACTGACTTTAGGGGCTGATGTGTGTCGGAAAGAGCCCTGCTAAGAGGGAATAAAACTCTTGGGTTTTAACCAGTGCCCTGCCACTAACTGGCCTTGAGCAAGTCATCTAATGTTTTGGAACCTCAGTTTCTATATATATAAAATGAGAGTCGAGGAGGTAAAGATGTGTAGTTCATCCATCGACTCCAAGTTCTAAAGCATTTGGCTTGTTTGACTTGAGGAAAAGCAATACACCCTTGGCACTTCATTTGAGCTAAACCTATGCAAATCCCCAAAGTCAAAATCAAACTATAAATAGTCAAATCATTTCCTGGGCTTGTTTGCCAGAGCCTGGGTCATTGAAGACAGTCTGGGTTCTGTTGGGCTATTTAGCGTTTTTGGAAGTGGCATGAAACAACCTAAGTAGGGCTGAATAGTGTTTCTCGGCTCTGTAGATGCAATAGCTTACGTACCGGAACTAAACCAGAGGTCCACTGGGTTCCCGGGACTCTGATGGGGCTGATAGACCCCTAATAACGCACACACTCCAGCAAGCTGGAGACCTTTAGTCCTTTGCCAAAATCACAAATGGTTCACTTGCCGAGGGCTCACTTCTACGGCCCACCTTGTAGATCCTGCCTATGTGAGACAAAAGACATAGGGCTGCCAGGAGACTTTAAAATGTTAATTTATAAAATAGCCCTTAATTATACAAAAATAGCCTTAATTATAGCTTACTACAGGAGGGCCACAGCATTTCTGAATAGTTTTACAAACAAGGGAATAAGCAGATAGTTGATAAGTGCTGGTGAGTTCTTCATTTGCATGCTGTCCCACACCCAAATTGTAATACTGCAACACCAGTTTTCAGCCAAATTACAAGCACAACAAATTAACACAATTTGTTAATTTCCTTTTTAATAGCACTACAAAGAGGAGTATTTCTGTCTTCTGCCATTTTTGACATAAAGGCTTTATCTTAAAAGCAGAAACACTTTAATATAGCTAGATCTATGTCTATAACAAATACAGCTTGTTTTCATTTTCCTTACCAAGCTGGCTAAGATTTATACATTAATTATTCAACTGGTGCATCTTAAACATCCTAGTTATAATACACACTGCTGGCCAGGAATTGTTCAACCCCTGGCACACTTTTGTTTGCCTGCAAGGAATAAAGATTTAGAACTGTAAATGGGTAAACTCAGTCTTTCCATGTAGCGAGGTCAACATACAAAGGATAGAGAACATACAAAGGATAGAGAACTAATTATTTTTGAGATTCAGGTAAGTGATTTCTTAGGCATTTTAGCTGCCATGCTGTGGAATAATTGCAAACCCACCAGGAAGGAATTGCAAAACACAATCTACTTATCCTTTCCCCAGTGGCTACATAGAATTTTTTTTCTGTTCTGCAGTTTGTGCCAACCCTCTATTTAATCATTAAAAGGAATGTTATTTTAAGTATTGCTTCCTCAGTGTTTGACTAAGATCCTATAGAACGGTGACTTTGCCCAGAGTGCTGCTTCAGAATGCTGGCATGATTTGAGGCAATCAGTGCTATTAGCAATGGAATGTAGAGTTCTGTAGCAACGTTATTTAAAGTTTTATTTAAGTTGATATTACATCTGTCTAATGTAACCATCTCTATCCAGTCCCACTGGTGGCAACATAAGCTTGTTAAAGTCCACTTCATAGGCTTCAAGTGCTCTGGCTTTGGTATAATTTTATGATCATGCCTTATTGTGCTACTACTATCATTTAAATAACAGCAGCAGCAAATATTCTAGGCATACCACAGAACCCAAGGCAGTGGGTTTCCCAGCTTTATGACTAAATTCTCCCTGCTTCTAGGTCTTTGCATATTCTGTTCCCTTCATCCAGGAATGCCCTTCAAGTCTTGGCTGAAAGGCCTTTTCAAGAGGTCTCCCTTCCTCCCTTTGGTATTCTTGATCACTGTACACATTTGTTTCCTTCATAATATTTATCACAATTTAAAATGATATATGTATCTTTTTTCTTGTTAAGTGTCTCCCCTGCTAGACTATAAGCTATATACAAGGGCTGAGACCATGTCTATTTTTATTCACCCATGTATCCCCTTGCCTGGCAAAGTTAAGTAGAAGCTCTAAATATTTTGGGGGATACTGCAAATACTTTAATGAGTAAATGAGGCAATGTGGTGAAATTACAAGGAAGCAGGAGCCCTATATGCTGAGGACTTCCAGATTAATCTCACGGGTGCATTTGATCCTGCCTAGACCTGGAGGACTTTCCACCAGTATACCCACATGCTTGCTGGTCATTTCCACCAGCTGCATGGCACTTGCTGGATGGTCCACAGGCACCTCAGAGTCAACAGTCCAACCTTTAATTCATCACCTGGCCTCTCAAAGCTCTTTCCTTCTCAGAGTCATGACTTGAATAATGTCATGTTCATGTCATTACCCAAGTAAGACACTTGGCATTCATTCTACCCCTCTCTTTCTCAATGCAGCACCCAGTCCTGTCAGTGTGTCCACCTGAGTGCTGCTTGGATCTTTCCTCCTTCATTGATATGACCTTGGTCTGGGCCCTCATCATCTCTGATTAGACTACAGATGGTTTCTCTGCCTCTCTGGTCTTATGCCCTAAAGACCACCTCCCTCCCTGACAAAAATCAAATGCTATTCTCTTTCTTTAGCCCGAAGTCAGTTAAGGACTGGCAATGTGCAGAAGTAGCTGGAACCTTAATGACTAAGAGATATTCAAAAGTTGCCAACATATGATTTCTTCAAGATTAATTTCCTTTTTGTTTTTCTGCTATGGATCCAATGGAATAAGCTATTAAAATGCTTTGTACTTCTGAAGGAAAGCGCAGGACCATGCCAGCAAAACAACATAAAGACTTCCTTTCTTTATTTTCCTCTAGCATCTCTCTGTGATAGATGATATGACCATGAATATTCACTTAAATATGAATCCTGAAATATCATAAAATCCCAGAGCATCAGAGCTGGACAGAGGCCATCTGGATCCTATGTCTGAGGCTCAGAGAAGGATCCTATGTCTGAGGCCTTATTTAAGGTCACAAAGTGAGTTAGCTACAGAATTAGGACTCAGACCCAGTTCTCTGGTTCCTCAAGTGATCATGAGGTTTCATTTGGATGTGTTATTAAAACCTTTGGCAGCTCTGTGACCCACTCAGACCACTGTGGCCTGACTTCCTTCTTTCATCTGACTTTGTTTTTTCTTCTCTGTGCCCGAGTGCTAATCAGTGAGATTAGGAAGAAAGTCTGACCTTAATAAAGTGACATATGCTTCGGTTGTGATTTCCGAAGGGGGAATTTTGGAGCAATAGGAGTTCTTTGGAGCTGACTTGGGGGCTTCTGTGTGTATAAATAAATGGGGTACCAAGTAAACAGGGTACTAGGCTGCCAACTCTCATGTCATACTCCACAGGAAGGTTTTTTCTATTGGTTTTAAAACTGCCACTGGATTGAAGTGATTTTATGTTAAAAAGATTTTGAAAACTATCTCAGGAATGCATTTGGTTTGCTCCTCCAGTTGAATATTTCAATTAAACAATATTTCTGTGGTTGTGTGTTTATTTTTATTTCTATCCTTCTCTTTGTGATGATAAATGACAGACAAAAACTCCAGGTTTGCTGTCATGAATGTGGTGATTTGAATATGGATTGTAGCTAGTTAGTGGACCAGTGCCTGAGGCTGGGGTTTGATGGCTTCTCTGCTGTGTGTTAATAGGGATGGGTCAGGTCTAGAAAAGAGTCCTGCCCTCCCTCTCAGGCCAGGAGGTGTATGGGATTGCTTGATAGAAGGTGTGTTGTCATTAACAATCTATCTCTTCATCAGCTTCCTTGAATTCCGTATATTCAGTCTTTGACGCTGACCAGTGGTGAGCAAGGTGGAATATGATTTCTGAGAGCCAGACATTACTGTAGGCTAGTACAACACTGTGTGACTGTCCATGGAAGGAGGCAGTTGATATAGACAATTGATGACATGTGTCATTGTGATGAGTCCCAGTGGGTAGTCTTCCAGTTTCTGGCATGGAAGGTGATGGTGGGAGAGATGTAGGGACTTTGAAAGAGGGACACATAGTATGTCCCACTTGACTGTTTCCTTTGGTGCTCAGAGACGGTTGACATGCTCTTGATACTTCCCGGCACAGTGAAGGCAAGGCCCGCTCTAACTGTGGTGGGCCTGGGCAAGGGCGTAAAACGCAGGCGCAGTGCTGACTGTCAAATCTCTTGGCTCTGTCCCTTACCCTGAAGGACCTTCCACACATGCCTATGGACACCAGCCTTGCTCCTCAAAATGTAACCCTAGGTCAGAGCATCAGCATTACCCGAGGTCTTGTTAGTACCACAGACTCTCAGGGCCCACTTTGGGCACATTCGAGTTTGAGAAGTACTGTGGTAGCCCACATATTCAAGCTCCGTCATCACCAGGTGGAAGGGCAAAAGCTGCCCTGTGGCCACTGGATCTAACAGTCCTTCCCTGCCTGACTTGCAGAGTTGTTAGGTGGCTCTAGTAAGATAATGCACACAAAAGTGCTTTGTAACCTGTCCAGCGGGGTGCTCGTGAAGAAACAGCGGCCACCCTGCTATCGGCTGTCCTTGTTTTGTGAGTGTGCATTCAGCTGTGCATGCGCTTTGGATTCAGGTTGTCCTCCCCTCCATGACAGCAGGGCACAGGGTTCCATGCAAAGCCATCTCTGCCCTCTGCCCACCACTGTCTAGTCCCTTCAATGCACATACACTGCTGTGAGCTCCCAGGTCGGGGGTGGGGCTTGATATTGGCAAACATTTCTGAAGTGACAAATACTACCCTCTGGAAAGAGAATTTGCTTCCAGAAATTCATAGTTGCTGGTTGAAATCGATGTGACTTTATGTTTTGGCTAGCTCTGCAGTATCCACCAAGTGGTATTTACTCCTTTGGTGTTGCAGGAGTTTGTTGAGAGAAGGGAACTAAATTTAAAGGAGTTAATCCATTTGATACATATGTTGAAGCACTCTCTGAGGCCACGGACACTGAAATATTAATGCTAGATAAATTTATCTACTGGTATCCTTTAGACATTGATATAATGTGAGCTAATACCCTGGGTCACTGAGTCAAAGGCCGAATTCCATTCCCTTACATGGCACTGGATGCCCCACACAGTGGACTGATGACCTTCTTGGCAGAGCATAATGGGAGGAGAGCCACTGTATTCCAGTCCTGCTACCTGCTTGTTAGACTCGGGTTCCCTTGCAACAGTCAGGTCTAGGGCAGCAGCCGGAAGACTCCGTGACTCCCACTACCTGAAGCATCAAGAACTAAGGTTGACGGGGTAGTAGAAGTTCCCCACCCCCAGTAGATGACATTTGGAATTAGTCTGATGCCTCAATTATTAATTGTCCCTGGGAAGAGCCCCTGATTCACACAGCAGGTCATTAATCTACAGCTCTCCTTTTTACATTATGGTGTGTGTGAAGCTGTGGTATGCTCCAGGAACTCACTGAAGGCTATCCTGTTTCGTTAGGGTTCTGACACTCAGCCTAAGCTTTGCTAGGCCTTTCCTTGGGGTGCCAAGCTCTGTCTCTGTATCTAGCTGCCAGCTAGGGTCCCATCCAAATAAAACCTTGTGGAAACATGGTGTCGCCCCCTACTTGATGATTCGTATTACCACTGTTGCTGGGCCTTTCCTCACCAGGTTGCCATCTGAAATAGCCAGCTTGCATTTTGTCATGATTTCTTGATCTTTGTAACTTCGGGAACCAGTCAGCACCCCTGGGGACAACTGTGGCCCTCCAAGTTCTAACTCTGTTTGGTCCGTGTTCATTCTTTCCCTGCTCCCCTGACACTGAAGTCTTTGGAGTCCTCACTATCGCTATAAAAGCTTTGCTGCCAAATATGGGGAATAGTCTACTTTATCCCATAGCCCAGTTACACACCCATGGGACACTGTGGACATCTTATAGTTCACTCGAGGCTGAACCCACTCACAGTCCCTGCCCCCTCCATCCATAAGGGGATTTGCCAGCCTCCTATGAAATAAACTGTCATGTAGTAACAAACAGGGGACTGTCCAGATTTGTTAGTGAAATCTGGCTGCTCTAGCTTTTTGAAAATTTTCTCTTTCCTCTGCAGTCCAGTGTGAGTCCCACTCTCCAGAGTGAACTGGCACTGCAAGGAGTTTGGAGCTGCCATACGTCATCAGTACATGGCTGAGGGAAAGCCAACGAGCTTCCCCTTTAGAGCCCAAAGGTGATGTTTCTTTTTTTTGCCTGTAGAATTTGTCCTTGGCCTTCTGGCAAACAGACTTGAATAGGCACTGCTTCTGTCAGCCGGTGGCTGGGTTTCCATCAAGGTTTTTGGGAAGGCCAGACAAGTCCAATTACACAAATCATAGTTGAGCTGTGGGCCTGCTGCCCCTCTGTCCCACACTTCTCTTTCTACGTCCACCTTCCATCACTTCCCTTAAAAGGTTGGTGGTGTCATTTTTCTTTCAGAAGTCTAGACTATTGGGGAAAAATTGTCTAAAGGGCCATGTCAGCAGACTTTTTGGTGACATCTAAAGTAGAGTGGCATTTGGTCTATACAGTAACCAGCTCTCCATTACATGCAGATTAATTTGAAAGTTCTTAATGACATCTATTGTGCTGAAGCCCTCAAACCAATTCAGAGGGGTTCAGAGGAGTTATTGTGCCATTTCTGCCCTGTGGGTGTAGCAAATGCTGGTGTTTTGTCTTTTAGGTGACTCCTGGACAATCCTTCAGTGTTGCTGTGGGCCCCCTGGACTCCTGGGCCACTGTTCTGTGGTGAGGGGAGAGGGTATGTTTTGTTTCCTCTTATTGCACATTTGTTTCAACACAGTGAGCATCACAGATCCATTAATTAACAATGGCTATGTTCTCCTGCCACGTTTCTGATTTCTCAATGCCCAGGGAAGAAACAGAATCCTGTCTAGAGTAGAGTCATTTGCTCTGGGCTCAGCACACATGGAGGAACCCGAAATATACATTGCACCTTGTGTTTTAGAGTTCTGTGAGCTTCTCATGCCCTCTGGCCACACTTGAAGTAGTACTTTGAGAGTAAGTTTTCTTTCTTTCTTTTTTTAAGATGGGATCTGAGATCATCTCCATTTGTTTGTTTGTTTGTTTGTTTGTTTGTTTAGGCTATTTAGCTCATATATGGGGTATGCAAGCCATGATAATGGCCATTTTGAAGCATCATGTGAAGTAGTTTCAGTTGGTATATTTGTTACTTTATGAAATCAGCAAATGGTGTGTGGTGCCCTTTAAGATTTATTTAACACATATTTATTAAGTACCTCTTACGGGCTAGAAGCTGTGCTGGCTGCTGGAAATGCACAGATGAGAAAGGCACAGTCCCTGCTGTCAGGTAGTCTCACAGTCTAGTGGGAGAGAAAGGCACATCAACAAGTAACTGGCACTCTTAACGGCTGCGTAGAAAAATTCTAGGCCAGGTTACTGGCATGAGCAGAGGCTGAGGTCAAGAGGAATACATGCTTTGTTTGGGGACCTCAAGCCATGTGGCATAGTGGAGTGTGGCAGCCACAATCAAATGACTTGGCTTCCAAGAGCAGCCAAAGATTGTGCCATTTAGGAATGCATTAGACGTGATAGGAGCTGTTGTTCACAGTACACAATGATCCAGGCATATGTAGCTTTACTCTGTGATCTAAAGCCACAAGCACTATTCTTATTTCCAGCACACCATCTTCCAGATGGATATCCTGTTGTAACAGGGAACATGGTTGGATTGATGTGGCACTGCACATGAAAACACAACTTTCCCTAGAGGTTCTCTATATCGAAATTTTGGTAATGCTCTTCTGGTTGATGATGTTCCCACGGGACATCATTCAAGGGGCTTCATCTCTATGTTACTTTGCTGTGAGATGGATGGGTTTTTCCTAGGCTGCTCTCTCTCATTCATTACTGAGGCAGGAGGTATTGCACCTTTAAAGAAGCACAGCAGAAATCCCTGTAAACATGAGCAGAGAAACTCTCTAAGGAAGAAAATCTCTGGAAGGAGGTCTCATGGGCTACTTGGGCAGGCATCCCATTGTGACAGAGCTTAGCCTTTGGAGAAATACACGCTTTCTTGAATGTAGTAGGATGGTTTTGTAAGGCCATCTCCCAAGTCCTTCTGCAGACTGGTTTTTAGTATACTTGATTATTTAGTATAAAAACTTTCTTTATTCATCCATTTCTACTGGTTTTGTCATTGCTGCTTCTGGAATTATGATCCTGGAGGCAAAAGTCCTATAAAACATCTAGAGTGGGTGTTTAATTTGAAGGGACCTGTCTTAAGAGCCACGTGGTAATTGAGTTATCTCTTACTAAAAACAATGTAGGCTAAACTTTCTTTTCTTCATTAGGAATCATGAACACAGGAGAGGAAATTCGTAGTACAACCCTGCTGCTACCATTATCTTGTTCCTTATACTGGATCCTCACTAGAGTATGCATGTATAGAATGGTTTACAATTATTTTTTATCAATTAGTAGTACAAATAGTTTTTTTAAAAGCAAGGTTTAACAACACTGACAACAAAAACAATCAGGCCAGCACTGCTCCCTCTCAAGCCTGTTCATCTGGAGCAACCACTTTTTAACTGTTTTAGCTCTTGCTTTTGATATACCTTCATATTTTATACAACATGTTTATACTGCTATTTCTTGATTGATTATTTTAGATGTTTTTGACTTCCTGTGACGGTAAATAAGAATCTGGCTGTCTCATAGCCTATTATTGGTCAAGACAGTCTAGTTTATGCTGCAAACATGCCACTCCTAATTACCACTGGTTTTACCCAATGAAAGCTAGAGTCCTAGTTTTCTGGGTCCCATGTCTCTTTTTTGGTTTACTCACTTGTTTTGCTGGAGCACATGCTGTAATAGATTCCTAAGTAAAGGTTCATGGGAAGTGTATTAGCTTTTTAGTAGGTTATGCTGTGGTTGTAAATTACTCTAAAACCTCAGTGACTTACACAACAAGGCTTATTTCTTACTCATGTCCTATGTCCTTTATGGGTCAGCTGTAGCTCTATCTAGGCCTTGTTCATTCTGGGACCCAGGCTGAGAAAGAGTCCCTTTCTGGAAAAAGCAGTTCTCATGGCAGAGAAGAAAGAGCACTGACAGAAGCAGTAATAACTCTCAAAGCATCTGCTCAGCAGTGGCTCATGACACCTCTGTTTACATTTCATTGGCCAAAGGCAAATGTTATGGCTGAGTCTGATGTCAGTGAGCATGGGAGTATAAGGCAAAATTATATAATTCACCATAGGAAGTAGATAGTTTGGCTGCATCTAAAATTATAGGTTGATTTTTCCCCAGGCTTTTGAAGGCATTGTTCCCTTGTCTCCTAGTTTTTAGTGTTGTTATTTAAATGTCTGATGGGACTATGACTCCTATCTTCTGAATAAAATTTTTTTCCTTTGCTCTGGAAGCTTTTAGGGTTTTCTTTTAACTCCTCCTACTCAGAAATGTTATGATGATGTGAGTTGATGTAGATCTTTATGGATTCATTTTTCTGGTCCTTTCTTGGGCCCTTTCAATGTAGAAATTCATGTCCTAGTTTCTGAGAAATTTTCTTCTTACTATTATTTTAATGACTTTCTCCCCTCTGTTTTCTCTTTCTGAATTTCACTTATTTGGATGCTAGACCTCCTTGGTTGTTCCTCTGCTTTTCTTATCTTTTTCTCTCTTGGTCTTTGTGTTCTACTTTGGGGGAGATTTCCCAGTTTTAATCTTCCTATTCCCTTTTTTGCATTTTGATTATCATGTCTTCAATGTCCATCAAATTCCTTGTTTTCTTTCTCTCCCTTTTTCACATATATATATATATCTAGAGAGAGAGAGAGAGAGTTTTCTTCTATTCTTGTATTCTCTCTGTTTCCTCTGGGTTTCCCTTTCCTACTTTGTTTAATTTGGCCTCTCTCATGTTAGAGGCTTTTCTCAAGTGTGTCGTGGTCCTTGGCTGTTGTATTCGCATTTAAGAGTGGGGCCCTTAGAGGCTGATGGGAAGTGTCGGATGGAAAGGCAGAGCTTGTCGACTAGTGGGCTTTGCTGCAGACTGATTAGGCAGCAACCTACTTCTTGTTGGGGAACCTCCAAATGCCAGTGTATAGAGGAATTTCTTCTAGTGACCTTCACCTATTCAACTGTTGAATCCTTTAGTCTGCCTGAAGGTATTTTGGGATTGGGAGTAGGCTGGCTGGGTTCCTGCCATGCACTTAATCCCTCCATTTTCTGTCATGTGCCTTACCCCACCTTCTACTGTACCTGATGCTCCTGGTGTCCTGAGTGTGTCTCCTTCAGCATCTTCAGAGAACACATCTCATTTCCTGGGGGCAAAAGGAGTAGATGGAACAGTTACCAGGCCAGCAGCATGGGATGACAGAAACATGGGCACCTGCTCCTCCATATACAGACTTTCACTTCCTGTTTTCCTGTATGTTACCTCTAACTTCTGTGGCACTTGGTATTTCTAAGCTATAAGCCTTCCCAGGACTCTTTTGGGGCCAATTGGCTCACTTTTCATTGGCATCTCCTTCTGTAGGCACTTATGTTATAGCTTCCTCCATTCTAATAAATTGATACACATTCCCCCAGTCACTTCCCATCTTCAAAAAATTTGTTGACGGTTCTCATCCACTAAGGTCTCTTTTCCTATTCTCTTAGTCTGCGTGGACTTAACCTCTCTCCCTCTTCTTTCATTGTTTTTATTTGTTTTTGTTTTAATTCCTTTAATGTTGTTTTAATGGGGCTTCAGGGGAGAGAGAGAGAGTCACATGTGGTCAATCTGCCATGTGTAACTGGGAGCCATGCTGTGAAAGAATTTTAAAAATCTAGTTTTCTTTACCTCATGCTGAACTAAACATGGCCTTAAAATAGACTCTTGATCTTCTAAATAAAAATAGCATTATTCTAAGTGAAAACAGTACTTGGATAGATAACATGGTTTCACTACCAAAATTTAAAGACAAAAACTTGAATGTTTATGGAAATCAAAGTGTAGAGTGTTGATGGAAATTAAAATGTACTTAGCACTTTCTGACACTGAGCACGATGAATGAAAATCTGTGAAAAAGGGGAGAGACACTGTAAGGGATATTCTCAGTTTGCCACTTCGTATCCCCTCTTTACCCTTCCCTACCCCGCTCTGGGCTCCAGAGAACTGACTTCTACAGACTGCATCAGCCAGGCTCCCTTGTGCTGTGGTCTCCCCTGGGCTCGGCCAATGCAGGAGGGAGGAGGAGCAGAGCATTGGGAGGAAAGAGGGATCTGGGTATTTATTTCTCCAGCTTCCGCTCTGCCAGGTCACATTTGGCCATGACTGTGTTCCTCTACTTTGTGCCACACCTTCTGTTGGGCTGTCCTTTCTGTCAGCCTCCGCTTTTACCGGGTTCTGCTCTCCTTCGCACTTCAGGCCTAAGGATGGTAACAGCTTCTCTCTGCTCTGGTCCAGGCCTGCTGTACAGTCCACAGTTGGACCCCTTCATGCTGCCCACACCTTCGGCGATACCTTTTGAATGTGTTCTCTGTTTCCTGCCAGGACCCTGGCTATAGTAGAGCTATCTCATCATCATGCAGATACTTTTGGATAAAGTACTTCCCTTGATGGGCCAAGGTCTCTGTATCTAAAAAGTGCTGAGGCAGTAAAGGATGGCCTGGCCTCTTGCCTGAAAGCCCTTTCCAGTTCTGACAGCCACACTTCTCTGTGATGCAGCAGTGCGCCATGACCAGGTCCATTAGGTATGGGCCTCAACTTTTAGTTGGCTGTTTTGATACTTGTAGCTTGTGGTAGACATGACTAGTGTATACTGACATCTGCTTCTCTCCTCTTGAGAACATGAAAAACTAATTTCCAAGCCCTCTTATAGTTAGGTGGAGTTGTGTGATTAAGTCTGGTCAATGAGTTGTGAGGGAAAATGACTTGTGTCACGCTTGGGCTGAAACAGAGAAGAGCGGTGTACCATCTCCACGTGCTCTTTTCTCCCTGCCGTGACAACTAGCCACTGTCCTCATGGTGGAGCCTCGGTCGGGCAGGGTCCCTAAGTGACTGTGCAGAGCATTCACCCTCATCAATTGGCAGTGTACATGTAGCATCAGTGAGAAGTAAACTTGTAGTGTTAAGTCAGTGGAGTTTTGAGGTTATCAGTTAACCCACAGCTGGAAGTGTCTGTGTGGGCATAGGACGTTATCTTCTTTGAAGGGTTATATGGATCAGACCTTGTGGATTTGATTCTTAACTGTTATTTATTTATTTATTTATTTTGCTATTATTAATGTACAATTACATGAGCAACATTATGGTTACTAGACTCCCCCTATTATCAAGTTCCCCCCACATACCCCATTGCAGTCACTGTCCATCAGCGTAGTAAGATACTATAGAATCACTACTTGTCTTCTCTGTGTTGTACAGCCCTCCCCATGTCTCCCCCCGACATTATGTGTGCTAATCGTAATGCCCCTTTTTCCCCCTTATCCCTCCCTTCCCACCCACGCTCCCTAGTCCCTTTCCCTTTGGTAACTGTGAGTCCATTCTTGGGTTCTGTGAGTCTGCTGCTGTTTTGTTCCTTCAGTTTTTCCTTTGTTCTTATACTCCACAGATTGAGTGAAATCATTTGATGCTTGTCTTTCTCCGCCTGGCTTATTTCACTGAGCATAATACCCTCTAGTCCATCCATGTTGTTGAAAATGGTAGGATTTGTTTTCTTCTATGGCTGAATAATATTCCATTGTGTATATATACCACATCTTCTTTATCCATTCATCTACTGATGGACACTTAGGTTGCTTCCATTTCTTGGCTATTGTAAATAGTGCTGCAATAAACATAGCGGTGCATATGTCTTTTAACTGTTATGTATTAACTTGTGAAGCCTTGGTTAAGTTACTTAATGTGTTTATGCCTTGGTTTCCTCATCTTATAGCACATGGTTAATAATGCCTCCTCCCTCATGGAGTCAGTGTGAGTATTTGAAGAAATCAATCTACATGGAGCAGGGCTGGGCAGGCAGTACATGCTCTGTAGTGTTTGCTGTTCGAGAACATGTATTTCAGAGTGTCCGGCACAGTGTGTGGCTCTCATCAACAGCCATCACTGGTACCTTTATTGCTGTTGTAAGGATTTGAATGATCCATGTAAAATCTTGGCACATAGTGGGTATTTAACATGGGGTCCCTATTATTTGGTGATAATGCTTTTGTACTTACATCTGGGTATATGCCCCTTGTCTACTAGTTTTCTTAGAATGATATAAGCATCGCTAAGGCTTCCTTTACAACATAGGAGGTAGTTAAGTGTGTGGATTTCAAAGGATGTTTTTGAATGCCAAGTAAAGAAGACATTGAAATGGCAGCAAAGCCTTAATTAAGCAGGAAATGTACTAATCAGAAGTGGTGTTATCTGAAGGCAACGTGACCCACAGAGAAGCTACACTCGTGAGAATCTGCTCCCGGATCATGCATATTTGACTGCATTTGTCTATTTAGAGTCCTTAAACACTGTTCATGCTCTTCATTTTGCAGGTAAGCGAACTTAAGCTCAAAGAGGAGAAAGGGCTGATTTAGGATAACACATTCAGTCGACAGTAGAGGCAGGACTAGAGCCCAAGTGTCTAGACAGGTAGGTAGAAAAAGCCACATTGGGTCTTTTAACATTTGTGCCATTTGGAAACTAACACTGAGCAACTAAAACCCCAGACTTGATGAGAAAATGAAAGTAAGTCTTTCTACTCTCCCTCTGCACAGCTCACTATCTGTTTTGTTGGTGCTGGTTAGCTAGTTAGCTCGTGCCTTTGAATACATCAGAAGCAACTTTCTTTCTCCTTTGCCATCTATTCATTGGCTGCAAGGGTGTCCTGTCCACTCTGGCCTTTGGATGGGCTGCTCAGAATCACCACAGACTTTGCTTCTTAGCCACCTAGAGGAAGGCAGAAATGAAAGAAGCCTGCCAGTGTGTGTCCTTTGTGTGCATTTCCTTGGACACAAACATAGGAAAGGAGTTTCTGTGTGGAGCAGCCAGTATCCCCCCATTTTGGATTTTGCTGAGGCAGGTAGTTGAACTCTTTGAGGAAGTCTGGGTTTTCTCTGTCTCGGGAAATTAATGATAACATCAGAGCCAGAAGGGGGTGTGTAAAATGGAAAAGAAAATTCATAAGAGTCACGCCAAGATTCAGATATCTAACCCCACCCAGTTCTCCCCCAGCTTTCCTTTCAGCTGTGACTTGCTTCCCAGGAAGAAGAAAACAATAGTCTGCTGATTGAATTTCAGTCTAAACTTCAGGCAATTAAAGGTGAGAGCAGGAAAACCTAGTTACATGTAGAATCAAAGTCCACATGCCTCCACTGAGAGGCACAGTCTGTGTGTATACATCGCAAGGTGGCTCTGGTTCTGAAGACAATCTGAAAGTGCATTTATTTTGGTAATTATTTTCTGGCTCAAAATTTCTAGCTGGTCTTTCTGGAGTTAATCACTTCCAGGAAAGTGCAAAGGTCTTACAGTGAAGAGAAGGAAAAGCATGCTAATTATAACTGACTGAGTCCATATCATGAGAGCTGGAAAACCCTGAGATCTCAGGATAAAGGGAAAGCCACTGGACAGCTGGACTTTATGGTAGGCAATATGGGGTAGAGACTCAGTTGTTCCTTTCTGACACCAACTCCTCCCCACCTGGAGAATTTAAGTTGCGTGTATTCTGGTTAGCTTCCCAGAGTAGGTAGCATATTATTTCAAAAAGTACACTCATTTTTCTGAAGTATTCTCAATATATAATAACTGCTGCTTTTATGTCCTCTTTTTCTTTCTCTGTTAGCCCTTCCTCCTGTCCCTCTCTAGCACTCATTCCTTCCAGCAGTGAATATGTACTAGAGGTTGACTACATGCCAGACATAGTACCAGCACCGTGGGTCTCATGGTGACGAAGACGGCATTCCTCTTATGTATTGCTGTGCAACAGGCCACCCTCAAAACTTAGTGGATCAGTGCCACGACCAGTTTACAATATCCCATAATTCAGGAATTCAAGCAGGACTCAGCTGGGTGATTCTTGTCATCAACAGAGATCACTCAGTGGTATTCAGCAGGGCTGGTGAGCCCACCAGAGCTTCACTCATTCATCTGGTGTCCTTGGCAGGGATGGCAGGAGGGCTAGGCTCAGCTGGGCTTCTCAACCAGCATGCTGGTCTCAGTATTACTACACTTCTTATGTGAAGGCTCGGGGCTCTAAGAGGTAGTGTTCTAGTGACCCAGGTGAAAGATGCCTGGCCTTTTGTGACCCACCCTCTGCTGTCCCAGAATGTCACTTCTACTGGAATCTCTTGGTCAAGCAAGACACTAAGGGCTAACCCAGATTCAAAGGGAGGGTGATTAGATTCTACCTCTCAGTGAAAGAAATAGGAACGACTTGGCAGATATCTTTAACATCACAGACAGAGCTGCTCTCCTTGTGGAGGTTATATGCCATTGGAGCAGGAAGCAGACTGGTCAACAAATAAGCAAATAACCAAGCCAGCTTGAAGAAATGAGTAGAAAGTGAATACCCTTTCTCGGCTAAGCAGCAGAGAGTCTGGGGTTGTCCCCCTGTGCTCTCCTGGAGGGTTTTACGATGCCCCCCACCTCCAGCTCAGCATTCCAGATCACACCAGAAAGCAACTCTGCTGGCAAACATGCCCTCACAGGGCACAGTGCACAGCCTTGTGTCCGCACACAGCGGCCTCCCTCACTGTGATTGGTTAAAATCCAATTGTTTGACCGAACTAAGGGTTTTCTAAGCGAATACTGATTTTTTTAGCCTTGTCCAGTCAGAATATTGGCATTACTGTTCCACCTACCAGGACAGTTCCCCCTCTTTATTTTACTAACTTCTTATTCTTTAGAATTCATTGTGAAGAACCTTTTATTTCTGGAAACCTTTCCTTGACCACCCTCACTGCAATCGGATTTAGATGCCTTCCTCTGGACTCCCTCAGCCCCCCACCCCAAGCTTACCTCCATCATCATTTACTACATTTGTCATAGTTTACTGTAGTCCTTGATTGACTTGGCTTTCCAGCTGCTCCCTCCTCCCCTGAGATGTATTGTCATTGTAACAGACATGTCTAGAATGGTGATGTCAGCTATATACCAGGTCCCGTCCGAGGGAGCTACAGATACCAGGGTGAATCAGACTGACATAGCCGCTCCCTACGTATATGAATTGCCCAGGTGAAGGCAGATACTGAAAGAATCACGAAAAACATGGTGAGTGTTTCAAAAAAATGCCCAACTCTGAGTCACACAAGTAGTGATAGGGACGATGCCATTGTTCCTATGGTGCCTGGCATATAATAGCCCTTCAATGTTTATTAGATTCATGAGTGAATGGTGGTGGTATATTAGTTGAGCATGTGGCTAAAGTTATGGCAGCAGAATGTCATTTCTCTTATTGTTAGAGCTCCCCTCTAAAATTTTATCAGGCTGGGCCATAATCCCTTTCTTTAAGGAACAGTAAGGGTAGAGCCACCATTTGGGCCCAGTCTAACCCCTTTCCCGTCAGTCAGATTATGCTTGCCCCGGGTCAGTCTGATATCTGGGGCTGCACGGTGGTACCTCTCATATCAAGGGTTGGTCTTTGACTTCAGCTATCATGGCTGTGTTGATGGATGAACCATCCTGCTGCCCATGTCCTATCCTTTGGGGTAATTTATAGCAGTCCTTGACTGGGGACCATGTGACTAGATCTGTCCTGGGCAGACACCCACCTTGACTTCTACCACTTTCTGTGCCCCTAGCTGACAGCTATATTGATCCTTTCTGGTAGGCTTTCGTTCTAGCATTGGCTTTCCCTACACAGAAGGTGATTTCTAGATCCCATGTTCTTAGAACAAAAAAGGCCTAGTCTTTGGAAGTAGACATAGTTGGCTTTGATGGGACTCTTCTACTTGCTGGTTTTATCTCTTTGACCCTAATTTTCTCATCTGTAAAAATGAGAATCATAATCACAACCTGGTAGAGTTCTTTTAACTGTGATGCCTGCCATATAATTGCTGAGAAAATGGTAGTCCCCTGTCATGTTCCATCATGGTGCATTGGCTTTTGTATTCAGAGCAGATAGTACTGATGTCTTTCATCAATTACTAGTACAACATTTACTTTAGGATGTTTTCCTAGATGGTGACGGCCATTGCTTCTAGGGCTGGCCTTGCCACACCATTACCGGTGCTTCTGGACTCTGGTCACGTGGCATGTATTGCATCTGTCACAGATGGGATTCAGTCATCATATAGGGCATGAGTGCCCATCACCACTTAATTTCCCATTGTTCCAATAGATTTTTGGAAAATTCTATCAGACCTTCTGCAAGAACATATGCTTAATGTGTAGTACAGAACCCATTTATCAAAACTGTCCAAATTAGTCAGGGTTCTCCAGGGAAACAGAACCAATAGGAGAAGTTCAATGATCTGCCATCTGTGAGCTGGAGACCTGCTGAGTCTCGTGGTGTAGTTTGAAGGCCTGAGAACTAGAAAGCCAATGGTGTGTCTTCCAGTATGAGTCTGAAGGACTGAAAACCAGGAGTGCCCAAGGCTGAAGAAGACTGATGTCCTAGTTCGATCAATACAGGGATAGAATTCAACCTTCCTCTGTCTTTTTGTTTTACTCAGGTCCTCAATGAATTAGATGCTTCCCACCCACACTGGGGAGCGCCACCTGCTTTATTTAGTCCACCGATGCAAATGCTCATCTCTTCCAGAAACACCCTCATAGACACACCCAGAAATAATAATGTGTAATCAGATATCTGGTCATCTAATGGCCCAGTTAATGTGACACATAAAACTAACCATCATTACACTGCTAGAAAACCCCTTTTGCTCCCTGCCTCACCTTCTGCCCAGCCAGATATTTTCAGTTACACAGTAAGCATCCAGATCAGGTTTGCTTGGAATTAATTTGCAGCAAGGGTAAGAGGGGAATAAACACAGGTACCTGCAGTTTGGGCAGCGCTGCCCTCAAGGTCAGGGGCCCAGGCAGGAGCCTTGCCTTGTTCTCTGGCCTATGTTGTTTGCTTAGGTCAGGACAGCCTTGCTGGTTTTTTGGCCCTTGAATATCTTGTGCTGTTCCTTCACCATTTTCACTGTTCACAGTTGCTGACTTGTCTCGTTTATATGTACATTACATATAATATTTTATATATATATATATATATATATATATATATATACACACACACATTGAAGACACACATGATAAAAATGCAAATACTAAAGTGTATTCAGTTGAAATGTCAGCCCCTCTCTCTGAGATGAACCTGTGTGCCCTAGTTCTCTTCTCCAGATGCAGTTGCCACAATCACCGTGTTGTGGTTCCCTCCAGAGTGAGTCTACACACACACACGTAAACGTGAATACTTGCGTGGTCTTGGGGCTTCCCATAAGACTCTGCCCACAAGTCTGTGTCCTTTTGCTTTCTGCTCATGCTCTGGAACTAGCCCTCTCTGCTACCCTGCTGTGGCTTCATCATTCTCTACTTCTCACCTGCTGTCAACCTGCTGCTCTGACCTAGTTAAGACCCTAGTCTGGAACAGGAAGAAGTACAATTCATCATTTGGAAAGATGAAAGCATTTCTATTTTCTGTTTCCATTCTATATTGTCTAACCCTGCAGAATTAAATTATGCCTGTTCATCTGCTCCTGACTCACTATATTCCAGGAGCCAACCATTTGCATTTTCTTTGCAACATCTTTCTCCTCAGGACTCTGTGGCAATGAATGTTTTAAAATTCTGAGAAAAAGTCATAATAATAAAACTTTTCTATCCTAAGCATCTGAAAATTGAATTGAGACAAAGCATTGGGAAATATTAGAAAGAAGCTAAATGGTTTACAAACTCAGCAACGCCTCATTGAGGATTAAGACCAGTACATCGGGAATTCATTTAGGGCACATTTGCATTCTGTGTTTTCAGATGTGGCCACATGCATAGTTCACCAAATGCATCACCACAGAATAAGATGTGCTGAGGTATTTGGAAGGTGGTAGCATCACACAGGTAAAGGAGCAGCTAATTCTACCTGGGGAGATGATAAAAACCCACAGAACGTTGGGCTAGACTTTGAAGGCTGAATGGGAGTTTTTCAGATGGACAAGAGGGGAAGGGCAGTCTAAGCAGAGGAGAAAATATGAGAAAAGTGCAGAATTGCAGAAGTGCTCTGGGATATTCTGACAATGCTGGACAGTCCATTTTGACTAAGGCATGGAGTATGTGGATGGAAAAATAGGCTAAAGACAGGCTTGGAAAGACTTACGTTCCATACTAAGAAATTTGGGTTCTTTTTCCTATAAAATAATAGGAGGACACTGGATAGTTTTAAGAACGGAAATGATGTTACCAATTTTTAATTTTAGGTTATTCTAGCAGCAATGTGGAAATTAGATGAAGGAAGATACACTGGAAACTGGGATGCCAGTTACCAGCTGTTTTGTTAGTTTCAAGTGAGATAAGATGGGGTCTTGAACTAGGGCAGGGAAATGGAGAAAGAAGGGGGACATTTAGATGATCTGTCTGACAGATGACCATTTGGGGAGGGTGGGGAGGGCAAGTGGAGGAAATGAGAGGATGAAGGAGAGGGAGTGAGGGCGGAAATGAGCAGTAGATTTCAAAGTTGGAAGAGACCTCAAAGATCACCTTGCCTAGGCTAAGTACCTTTGGTTGCATTTCTACAAGTGGTAGTCTAGGCTCTTCTTTGAATACTTCCAGTGACAGAGTTCTCATTATATCTCAAGGAAGCTTACTTCATCTTCAGTTTGCTCTATTAGAAAGTTTTTCTTTAGGCTGCACAAAATCCATCAACTAGTATCTTCTACTGCTTGGTCCTAGATTGAACTCCTTGGGACCACACAGGCCAAGGCAAATCCTTTGCCAATGTGAAAGCTCTTCACATACTTACAGGCAGCTTTCATATACTGCTGTGTTTTCTCTTTAGAATAAACATTTAAAGTTTCTTTAGCTAGTTACCAGATGACATTGTCTCCCACCTGTCTATCATCTTTGAGGGCACAAAAGGCTTCCAATGGAGTAAAATGTGTCACTTTTTTCTCTTGTGACTTTTTATTGGACAAACTAAAAGCAACTTGTAAAGGAATCTTACGGCAGTATGTGAGAATAAGGTAATAAAGGCTGGTCTGGTAACCCAGTTTCAGAAGATTAAGCCTTCAGTCAGTTAGGGCTGGTGGGGATACCACTAGCATGGATATCAGAAAACAGGAGATGACTCTCACCATGATTTGCAGAATGAAAACAGTAAGAAACCACAAACTCTGGCATAGGAAAGGTCTTTAGAGATCAATTGGTCCAAGTCGGTCATTTTACAGATGGGAAGATTGAGATTTGAAGAGGCAAGGAACATGTCCAATGTCCCACAGCTAGGAAGTGGCAGAGCAAAGACTAACCTGGGTCTTCTGATTCCCAATTCACTGCTTTTCTCCTGTACTATGTGTTTCCTTAACTTGGGTCGCAAGCCAGAGCCATGGCATCAGTGTTTCATCACACAATAATATGCATTATTGGCCAATATTTCCATTCCTGTCTCTAGATGTCTTACCAACATTCCTATGTTATTAAAATATTTAGTATAGAAATTCCTTACAATAATGGGGACTTATCTTCACTAACGTTTACATCAGTTCACAACACAAAATGAAATGAACAGCTAAGTCTTTGGTGAATGTGGCAGGGATACTTTGGAGAGGAACTCAAGAATCTTAAAATCTTTCTCCTACAATTCCATACCATTTGAATTACAGTTCTGAGTGAAATATAATTTGTTGACAGTGATTAGATAGAAAGCATGTAGATTGTAAGGCGAGAATCCTGGAGGGGTGGAGTGTGGGGAAGTTGGGGTTCCTGTGGCCAGGATCCTCACTGAACTTAAACCACCTGATGATGTAACTGGCCTGTTGCTAGGCTACCACTTCCACACCTTTAGGCAATAAGCTATTATTGTACTATATAGAGAGCTCGGCCCCGTGCTCTGTGCGGAGGCAGAGATGCTGGTGCTCGACCTACCGCCGGGAGAACAAGCCAGGCAATAAGCACTTTCACCCCAAAGAACGTTTTGCTGTCAATTTCTTTGGTCACATTGAATCCATAGCGAACTTGCCTGGAGCTAAAACCCATTGGCAAGACACCATGTAACCATATTATTGCAGCATCAGTACAAATTGAAATTCAAAATGGCAGAATTCCTCCTGACATGTGCGCAGTGTACCTGAGTTTTCAAGTGTTGGAAATGGGGAGCCGTTTCTATGGTTCTGGAGTATTGGAGATATGGCACACACTTTGAAGGAACTCCTCGGATATTTTGTATTTGGAAAAAAAAAAGGAGGCCAGTCTCCAGATTTCATATTTATGTAGTCCCCCCCACCCACAAAGGCCACAGTAGTGGACCTCTCATGGACCTAGGTTCCTCTCAAGCTGAGTGCTTCCAGGTGGAAAACTAGAGTAACTGAGATGAGCCGCAGGTCTTGTGTGAAGATGATCCAAGCCTGGTTCTATCTCTGTGAAGGACCTTCAGAGCCATGTGGAGACCTAGCAGTGTGACCAGATGAAAGTCTTCAAGCTTAAAGGCAGCATCACTTATCATAGCTGTGTCTGCCAGCCCAGACTGAATGTAGCACAGTGCATAAGCTTTACAATCATTTCACCAAAAACCGGTGCACATTGGTCAGTCAGGGGTGTGTCACACTCCATAATGGTCAGAGAAAGGAGGGACCATTTTGAGAATGTGCTTCTGTCAGGGATGTGCTATATAGTCTCCTATAAGAACTTCTTTAGAAGAAAGTATCCATTACCAATTTGTTTAGACACCCATGGAAAAATCTCAGTAGGTATGTATGAATGATTTTTTTGAAAAGTCCATTTAAACTCAGACATAGATTACATTTTCGGGAAAATGTGTACCCATAAAACATACCATTGTGAAGAGAAAATTAACATTTGAGAGAAAGCATTATAGAAAACCTGGTAAATGTCCTTTAAAAAAATGGGCCTAGCTCTATATTCCAATCCTATAAGGTAGCCTGCCATTACAAGTCCATGCCATAATTTGTATGATATTGATTTTATTGTTACACTTTGGAAATACTCCGTCATGTATATTTATGATGGCCCATAAATGTTCAGAATAACATTTGGAGACAAAGTCACTATTCAGAGTCAAGGAAACAGAGAGCTATGTAGAGAGGTTAGAGCCCATTAATGGGCCCAGTATGTAGACCTAAGAAACCTGCCTTGAAACAACTTCTCTTGAAAAATAAAAGCCCTCAAATAATAGTTCAAAATGAAAATTCAAAAATGGAAATCCATATAGCCCAACGTGATAACTCTATTTGAAAGCCCTCATTTTGCCCTATCCACTCATCCTTAAGTGAGATGTCTGTAAAAGGAATTGACACTCAAGCATCCAGCTATACTAGGCATCAAAATTCCCTGGTGGAGTAGTGTCTTGTCAGTGGGTTTCAGCTCCGGGCAAATTTGCTATGGATTCAATGTGACCAAAGAAATTGACAGCAAAACTGTTCTTGGGGTGAAAGGGTTATACCCAACTTTATTTCCAGGTGGCAGGTCAGTCACTAAAATCCCGGTCACTCAGAGCGAGTCTGTATGCAGCAAGCCAGTCTCTGCCTCTGGGCTCCTCTGTCTGCACAGTCGTCCCGCACAGCCATCCTCTGGGCCTCTGTCCTCAGCACTGCCACCACTCCAGCCTCTTCCCTGCTCTCCTGCAGCCTTGCAGCTGTGCCACCGTGTCATGTGCAGAGCACTGGGCAGAGCTCTTTATATAGAGTCAACAGCCATGTATTGCCCACAGGTGTGCAGTGAGCTAATCAACCAGGGCCAGGTGAGAATCCTGGCCACAGGAACTCTCATTTTATCCACAAGTAGATTACAGCTTTGACATATCAGCACATCCGGAACACATTAACTCCCAGTTATAGACCTGGAACTGCTTGAATCATCAAGTCAATACCTTGGGGGCCACAGCTCCGGTTGTATTGGTGCTACTCGGGGAGTCAAAATATTATTGTCTGACCCAGACCGGCAAAGGGGCTTTGCTCCTGGGTGGGGGCAGGAGGGAAAGTGACTGTTTTCTCCCATTTTTCTTGTCTTACATTAGAAACCAAGCACAGAGTTGGCTGGGATCATTGTTAGCATTGCCCACGGCTGTTGAACTCTGACTTAACCAGATGCCACAACTATAGCAATGGGGAAATATTGGAATTTTGAGATTAGCATGCTACTGAAATTTACTAAATTTAGCACATTTTTTGGTGGGGTGCATGTTTTCAAACGACAAAGTAAGTCAGGCTTTAGAAGGAAAGTTAATTTGTTATATATGATGACTGGTGAAGTCTCCCTACCCTCTTCATCTACACCTATAAATGTGTGTTTTGAAACCAAATGAGATAAATCAACTTGATTGTCCAATGCATGGATGGAAATTGGGCTATCATAAAGCTATCTTCAGATTTGTGTAAGTGTTGGAATATTCATCTTTGGGGTTTAGTGAAAAGAACCTCAGGCTGGGAGTCAGGAAATCTAAGTCCCAGCCCCTACTATTAAATCATTATGTGATCTTGGGCAGGTCTCTAAAGGGACTCCAGGTCTCAGGTTCCCCCTTTTTTTAGTGTTGGGGGCTGAACTCTTCCAGCTCTCTTATTATAGGTTTTTGAATATTTAAGGTTCTGTTTCTCCCTGCTTTGGCTCTGGAGGGTACCTACTGACAGCCTGTGGGAGGAAAAGGAGAGATCCTGTGAATAAAATGAGAGTTCCTGTGGCCATGATTCTCACCTGGCCCTGGTTGACTAGCTCACTGCACACCTGTGGGCAATACATGGCTGTTGACTCTATATAAAGAGCTCCACCCAGTGCTCTGGGCGTGAGACGGTGGCATGGCTGCAGGAGAGCAGAGCAGAGGCTGGAGTGGTGGTAGCGCCAAGGAGAGAGGCCCAGAGGATGGCTGTGCAGGACGACTGTACAGAGAAGCCCAGAGGACGGCTGTGTGGACAGAGGGGCCCAGAGGCAGAGACCGGCTTGCTGCATGCAGACTGGCTCTAGTGGAAATAAAGTTGGGTATAACCCTTTCACCCCAAGAAGGTTTTGCTGTCAGTTTCTTTGGTCACATTGAATCCATAGCAAACTTGCCAGGGGCTGAAACCCGTTGGCAAGACAATCCACACCCAGGGAGAGGGTGACATGTACAACTGGGGTTTCTTTACAGGCTTCCCCTGGTTAGGGAAGTGCCCTCTCCACCCCACCAGCCCTATAAGGGGATTGATTGTTGGCTTCATGCTCCCTCTGTCCTCTTTTACCTGCTGCTGGGCCTGTGAAGCGTCCAGATGTAGGCCATCACCCCATTCAGCAAGACTCTCAGTCCTATTGTGTTCTGAGTCAAGGGAGATTTAAAGGGTCCTGGCTCATTGACAAAGTGCAGCTGTAAGTTCTTCTCCAGCTCTGTGCCTCCGTCCTCATAGATTCTTGATGCCTTTCCATGACCAACCTCTTGTCTTCTCCTCTACATCCAGGTGCTCATTCCTTGTCTGTTACTTGCTTTCTTACCAGAGAGCCTGGCTTCCTGCCTTAGCTGCATACTTGGTGTCCTTGTCCTTTGAAGACTGGAATTCTGTTTCCCTTTTCAGTCTTCTTCAGGTCTGAGCTTTACCACTGCCTGAGCTGTCTGGATTTGCCCATCAGCCTGTCTGCAAAGATCTCTTCCCATGGCTTGTGTCCAAGACTCAGCATGCCTCAGAGCCACTGCCCAGCACAGCCCCTTGTGGCTTACCAGTGGCCCTCACTGAAGCTGCTGCTTGCTTTGCCTGGACCTCTGCCCACTTGTTTACCAGTCTGCTTGCTACTAGACCCTCTTAAGGAGTGCTTCATCTGCTTTGCGGGGACTTTGCCCTATTACTCCTAGGCCTTCCTGACACTATTAACCTCTACTTCTCATGTCTCCTTGGAGACCCTACCCTCCAAGCCCTCCTGGGATGCCTGGTCTCGGGATTCTGGACCTCCCCAGGCAGGTCTGTCCCAATCCCAGCCAGCTCCCAGTTATAGCCTGCAAAGTCTGTGTGGGTATTCCTTGGGCCAGATTGCCATACCTGGACACATCCCTCAGGATGGAAGCTACTGTGTCCAGACTCACCCACTACGTGCCAGTTAACAAACAGCCTTACAAAACTTTGCAGTCAATGACTTTGTAGGCTAAACTCAAGTTAAAATTCTGAGATGGACAATAAGTGAGAATTTCTATATCTCTGCTGCCGGAGGAAAAGGGATGCTGTTGGGAATTTTTGAACCAGCATGAGATAACTAGGTGAAAGGTGAAAAATGCCTTTGTGGTCTTTTTGGAAGCAAAGTTGCATGTGAATCTAAGGTGACGTTGTTGTTGTGGTTAGTAGTCAGCCTAATGGTATTTAGCTGCTTGCGGAAGTACTTCTGGCTTGTTGAAATAGCCCAGAGTTCCAGCTCCCATAGCAGGGGCATGTGTTCTGGCTAGCTCTGTGCACTTGTGCCCAGGACTTATTCTTTCTAAACCTCAACTTCCTCATCTGCTAAATGAGGCATTGTGGAGATAATATCTTTGCTCATTTATGAGCTCTCACGGTGGTGTCAAGAATACCTGTTAGTGGATAGTGGATATAAAAGTGTTTTAAGGACCGTAACGCATCATACAGATTATCTGGTCTTCCTTCCCAGGTGGGTGGAGGCCACAGACCTGGAACCTCTTAGGCAGTGTTGGTGGATAGCAAAGACTGGAATCAGTGTCCTGAGGGAATAGCAGATCAGAACTAAGGCAGACATCCTGACACAGAGCCAGAGGAGAGTAGGGAGGCAGTACACAAAGCCAAGTGCTTTGGGGAGCCAGCAGAGCCAATGCATAGGGAAGTTTGAAGGAGAGGAATTTCCTGAGTGCACAGGAATTTCCTGAGCTGGAGTACAGGGGCTACTGACTTCTTTTTGTTTGGTGCCTGCTGTTGCTTCTCTAACAGCTTAGACCAAAGCTATTTTTTAAGCAGCTAATAGCATAGAAGATAGCAAGCCAAATGTGAGCAACCTTTCTTATAAGATCTGCCAGGATTTAGGGACCAAGGAAACGGTACAAGGCCAGTATTAGCTAGCCCATGGTGCACCCCATTTGAAGGAGAACAGTGACTAGACACTGAGATGGTTAATTTTATGTGTCAACTTGGCTAGGCTGTGGTGCCCAGTTGTTTGGTCAAACACTAGTGTAGATATTGCTGGAAGCATTTTTTGTTTAGATTAAATGTGGTTGACATTTAAATCAGTTGATTCTGAGTAAGGCAATTGCCCTCCACAATGTGGACAGGCCTCAATCGGTTGAAGACCTTAAGATCAAAACCTGGGGCTTCCCAATGAAGAAGAAATCTGGCCTCAACTGAGTTCCCAGCCTGCCTGGCCCACCCTGCAGATTTTGGAGTCAAGACAGCAATATGAATTCTTCCATGAATTTCTGGCTGTTGGCCCACACTACAAATTTCAGACTTGTCAGCTCCTTCAATTACATGAGTCAGTTATTTAAAATCTCTCTTTCTTCTCTTTCTCTCTCTCTGTCTATACACACACACATGTGCATGTATATGTATATATACATGTATATGTGTATATATGTATTCATATGTATGTATGTATATATGTTTACATATTATGTGTATGTGTATATACACATCTATATCTATATATCTATCCTATTAGTTCTGTTTTTCTGGAGAACCCTGACTGAAACAGACACCGTGAAGATGGCAGTGTAGCTTAGAGTAGAAACAGTTGCAGGATCACAGAGAACCTTGAGTGAGCTGGCATTATGAGTTCTTTTACCCAAGTTGTCATTCAGTCACAAAGTATTAACTGCCTCTCTGCTGTATCTACTAAGTGAGTATCTGTAGTTCCAAAGAGTTTGGTCAGCCCAACCTCTATTAGCTCAGATTCCTGAGAGATCGATCCCAGGCCTGAGTGGAAGGCCCTCTCTTTTATGTCAGAGAAGCTTTACTCCCCAGAGGACAGCACTCGAGGCTGGGCATCCTCTACCAGGGACTGGTGGCCCACCAAGAGAGGGTCTCCAGCTCTGTCAGGGTGATATAGGTCCTCTCACTCAGATGTGATGGAGTTGATGCCATTGAAAGGTAGTGCTCATTTGGTCTGGCTCCTCATTGTATAGGTGGGAAGAGTGAGCCTGAGAGGAGGAGCGATTCTCCCAGGCCACCCAGCAAGTTAGTGGTGCAGCCTGGCCTAGCATTCAGATTTCCAGACAATAACTAAGGAAGATGAGAAATGAGCAGGGAAGAGAAAAGTTGTTTGGCAAACAGGAGTCTGAATTCCCATTGTGCTTTTCTTATGGGCCATTTAGTGAGTGATTGTACCATAGTTAGGAAGCGTCCTATTTTTCACAGCTGGGTGAAAAGGAAGGAAAATAGAAGAGTCTGAAAAGTAAAATGAAATAAATAGAAAACGTATTTATAAGGGCCCTCACGGCTAAATCACAAAATTGAGATGATCAGTATAAATGGGTTTTATTGAAGAGCAACTTTCCTATGGATTTCCCTTAACAGCAAGAAAGCCTGCTGTGCTCAGTCAGATCACCTTACTACCTTGGCCAAAGGGTGTTTGCCCTTGTTAAAATAAAGGTACACTTTGATTGCTGCAGGACCAGGTCTCCCTGTTTCTCCCCATATTTGTTCAGGAATTTGGTTATCTCCCATGAGCATATTAAATTGAATTGATTTATGAAAATGGCATAATTTTCGTTTCTTTTAACTTGATCTGATAGCTTCTTCCATTAAACTTCCAGTGAAGTTGTAATCCTTTTTTTTAATATTAATCAAAAAACATGCTGGCACCTCAACAAAATAAAGGCCATATACAACAAACCGACAGCCAACATCATACTTAATAGCAAAAAGCTGAAAGCTTTCCCTGTAAGATCAGGAACAAGACAAGGATGTCCACTCTCACCACTTTTATTCAACATAGTACTGGAGGTCCTAGCCATGGCAATCAGACAGCACAAAGAGATAAAAGGCATCCAAATTGGTAAAGAAGAATTAAACTGTCAGTATTTGCAGATGACATGGTATATACATAGAAAGCCCTACAGACTCCACCAAAAAAAAAAATTAGACTAATAACTGAATTCAGTAAAGCTGCAGGATACAAAATCAATACGCAGAAATGTGTAGCATTTCTATATACTAAAGATGAACTAGCAGAAAGAGAAATCAAAACAACTCCATTTACAATTTCATCAAAAAGAATAAAAATACCTAGAAATAAACCTGGCTAAGGAGGTGAAAGACCTTTACTCTGAAATCTACAAGGCGCTCATGAGAGAAATTAAAGAAGACACTAATAAGTGGAAATCTATCTTGTACTCCTGGATAGGAAGAATTAATATTGTCAAAATGGCCATCCTGCCCAAAACAATTTACAGATTCAATGCAATCCCTATCAAAATACCAACAGCATTCTTCAACGAACTAGAACAAATAGTTCTAAAATTCATATGGAACCACAAAAGACCCCAAATAGCCAAACCAATCCTGAGAAGGAAGAACAAAGCTGGTTCTTCAAGCTCTACTTCAAAGCTCTACTACTTCCTGGCATCAAGCTCTACTACAAAGCTTTGGTAATCAAAACAGTATGGTACTGGCACAAAAACTGAGCCATAGATCAATGGAACAGAATAGAGAGTCCAGATATAAACCCACACATAATATGGTCAATTAATATATGATATAGGAGCCATGAATATACAATGGGGAAAAGACAGCCTCTTCAACAACTGGTGTTGGCAAAACTGGACAGCTACATGTAAGAGAATGAAACTGGATTATTGTATAACTCCATACACATAAGTAAACTGGAAATGGATCAAAAACCTGAATGTAAGATATGAAATGATAAAACTCTTAGGAGAAAACATAGGCAAAAATCTCTTGAACATAAGTATGAGCAATTTTTTCCTGGACACATCTCCTTGGGCAAGGGAAACAAAATAAAAAATGAGCAAGAGGGTCTACATCAAACTAAAAAGCTTCTGTACAGCAAAGGACACCATCAGTACAACAAAAAGGTATCCTGCAGTATGGGAGAACATATTCATAAATGACATATCCGATAAAGGGTTGACATCCAAAATATATAAAGAGCTCAAACACCTCAACACCCGAAAAGCAAATAACCCAATTAAAAAATGGGTGGAGGACCTGAACAGACATTTCACCAAAGGAATACAAATGGCCAACAAGCACATAAAAAGATGCTCCACATCACTAATCATCAGGGAAATGCAAATCAAAACCATAATGAGATATCACCTCACAGCAGTTAGAATGGCTACTATGCAAAGACAAGAAATAACAAATGTTGGCAAGGATGTGTAGAGATCGGAACCTTCCTACACTGTTGGTGGGAATGTCAGTTAGTGCAACCACTGTGGAAAGCAGTATGACGTTCTTCAAAAAACTAAAAATAGAAATGACATTCGATCCAGTAATTCCACTTCTACAAATTTACATGCCCCCCAAACAAATCTCTGATTCATAAAGGCATATGCACCCCTATGTTTATTGCCACACTATTTGCAATAGCCAAGATATGGAAGCAACCTAAGTATCCACCAATAGATGAATGGATAAAGAAGATGTGGTATATATACACAATGGAATATTATTCAGCCATAAAAAGAAAAGAAATCCTGCTATTTGGATCAACATGGATGGATCTAGAGGGTATTATGCTCAGTGAAATAAGCCAGGTGGAGAATCCAGAGGGTATTATGCTCAGTGAAATAAGCCAGGTGGAGAAAGACAAATACCATATGATTTTACTTGTGGAATATAAAAACAAAGCAAAACAGAAGGAACAAAACAGCAGTAGACTCATAGACACTGAGAAGTGACTAGTGGTTACCAAGGGGGAGGGGTTAGGGCAGGTGGGGGAAAGATGAGGGGGACAATGGGGCATCACAATGTAAGTTGGTCATGGGGAAGGTAATACAGTGAGAATATAATCTGATTCTGTAACATCTTTCTACATTGATAGACAGTAACTGCGCTAGAGAGGGTGAGGATTTAATAGTATGGGTAAATGTTGAACCACTGCGTTGTACGTTTGAAACCAATATAAGACTGTATATCAACGATACTTCAATGAAAAAAAAACATGCTGGCAATTCATAGTCACTTTGGAATGCATCAAAATGAGTCAGTAAAGATGACTCTGTTTCCCTTGCATTCGGTATTGCTGCTTTATACCTGTTTTCCACTTAGGATTTATTGGTGTAAATCCCCCTTTATGCATCATTGAGAGTGTTAGCAATTATGTGGCAGAATATAGTGTGCATTAGGCCTTCTAGGAGAGAGTGGATGACCTAGTAGGTTTTTCTATATTTAATTTCTACTGTTCTTTGTGGAAAGGCCTTTTGGAATAAACTATCAAATTTGGGAAAGCACATGGCATGTATTATTACCAATAGCACTTCCTGCTTATAATTCAAGCTGAAAAGGGATTCCCATATTATGCAACCCCACAGCCCTTCCTGTGCAATACTGTTACAGGACTTCAGCAGCGTCAGCGATTATTGGACATTTTTGCTTAAGCCCTTCATGCTTCACCTCAGTTAGAGATACAGGCTGGCAACCCCTACTTTGACCCAAAACACCAACACGCAAGAGTGAAATGGTCTTTTATTTTATTTCCCCAGATCAGAGTTCTCCTGTTTCCCTGTCAATGCTGCCTGCCCTGGGTGTTACCTCTTTGAATTCATGATAACTAGGAGATGATTTCTATCATAGTCTCCTTTTTTGGTGGTCTCCAATCCTGATTTCCCACCTGTCTTGCCTTCAGGCTTTGGGGAATCAAAATTTGGGTGTGGTCATGGCCCGGTCACTGTATTGGGCATTTCATAATGTCATAACTGTTGAATCAGTATGTTATACACCTAAAACTAATGTAATATTAAGTCAACTATAATAACAAATTTTAAAATAAATAAATAAATAAATAGAATGTTTGGAAGAGTGTTTATTTATTGACTTATTTTTAGGTTTTTAGTTTTATATTTTTCTGTTTCATTTTATTTCCAGCACTGGAAAATAGACCTGAAAATCTGGAAAGGGAAAGTCCCATCCAATAGCAGTTGTCCTGGAATTGTGCAGCTCTCAATAATAAATGTCTTGATGGTGTGTTTATTGCAGTTCCAATCCAGTTCAGTTCAACAAATATTTGTTGAATGCCTGCTGTGAACAAGATATAGAATGAATAAGACATGGCTCTCACCCTCCAGGATTTCACAGTCTAACAGGGAAATCAACATGTACACTGTTAATTCACAACAAGGAAGACAATAATAAAGGAATAAAGGTATATACAGAAGTTTAAACAAGGTGCGATGGGAGTATTGGAGGAGTGAAAAGGATAAATTAGGAAATCTGGAAAGCTTATTTTTGAAAGAAGCTTTTGTGCTTGGTCTTAAAAGATTGGTGAGACAATTACAGGAAGATATTGTAGTGAAAGACAGTTTAGGTTGAGGAACCACATGCCCTTCAGGTGTTAAAGCCCAGGGAATGGTGATTGGTCTGGTAGGGTGGAAAGCAGTATGAAATACAACTGGAGCAGTGAGTCTGACCCAACTTATGAAGAACCTTAGTACTAGGCTAAGATAGTAGGACTTGCTCTGTAGCTGAAAAAAAGTGTTGGATTACCACCCACCTCTGCAAGTGTAGAGGAAATGTCTTCCCTGTCATTACAGCCTCTGGGTCTTAGTGGTCCCTTTATATGGAGAGATACCTTCCAGTTACATTCGTATTCATTTGATGCAGATTCTTTATATGAGAAATACTTGCCTTTAAAAAACACAGTACATGGGATTATTTTAAACAGCTCCAATATATCAATAATGCATTTAATGTATTTCTCTCCCAAATAGTGTATATAACTACATGTACTTTGATTATATTGACTAAGATTACAATCCATTTTGCTGTAACCTAAGAGTGGTTATTCTGAGCTGAGTGGCATTGCATTTGAAATTTATCCTATTCTGTCAGCGGTTCTATTCACTTTGAGCTTATACCAAACCAGTTCTGGATACTACATCAGGTTTCTCTTTTACTAGCCCTATTTATTTGTCTTCCCCTGGTATTCCTATAAGCATGTCAGAATAAATTATATCAGATGCTTCTCTCTCGAAGAAATGTTGACTTTGCTCCATCCCTCTTTCACCATTATGCTTGTCATCATATTGCAAACAGGACTTAGCTTTGTTTGGCATGATTTGTGTTTGAGGAATCCATATTTCCCCTAGGTACTCATAAATGACTGCCTTAATAATTGTCCTCACAGCTTACCAGATATTGAAATTAAATTTATGAGTTTAATTCCCTGAGGTCCCTGGGGATTTGTTTTTAAAAGAAAAATGGAACAAGTTAGTTTCATGACTCACAGCAACTCTAACATAATAAAGCAGTGTGATCAAGAAAAACATTTTGCAGGGAAACAAATTTCAGTTTTAGCCTTCCAAATGATTATTATAAAAATTAACAAATAGTAAGATTTTTCTGAAATACCAAAAGACATCCTGTGCCCTTTAAAACTATTTATTTATTGCACTCACACATATTTTTAAGGAGCATAACAGATGCCTCAAAAATGTTAATCCACTAGTTTATAGTCCTTACTTTGTGCTGGCAACTGGAAATTTCATCTCTTTATATTCAAATTGTTGCACATTTGAAAAATAGCCCAATAATGGCACTTTTTAAAAGGTTATTTTCTAAGTACTATCGGTCAGACATATGCTAAAGTACTGTTTCAGGTTGCTGAGGCAACCTGCCTGCCAGAATTGTGGTTGACTGTTTACAACTTAATGATAATGCACTGACCTGAGACCTGAATCTTACCTTCACTGATGCAGCGCTGGTGCACTGGAGGGAGCCCGTGGTAGACCATAGCTGCCTCTTCATCTTTGTGAATGATTGACAAGGGATTGACACACATTTGATAGCAAACAGATGCCTTGAAAGGGATGGATGCATAGAACATTGGATAACACCCAGAGCTTTGGATGAGTTTAGATGTCTATAGTTGCCCAGCCAAGACTCTGCCTGCTTCTGAAGCTAAGAATGCGTGGAATGAGTAGTTTACATCAGTCATGCTAGAGAAGTAACCAATTTTCTCTGACTGAAACAGTTTGGACCCAGCAACTGAAAAACATACTGATGCTACAGTCCCTTCTCTTCATTTAATGTAACACTGGAAAGTGGTAAGACATCTTTTCCTTTCCGAGCTGGTAGCAGCCCCTTTCCAGTGGCTTGGTCTAGAGGCATATGAAGTTTAAGAGCACTTTTGTTGTGTAATCTCTTTCAGTTTGTATTCTGGAAGCTGTATCATGCCACCATTTGCTTTGGTGCCTATCATGACTATAATGGATAGGTTTTGATTTGTTTGTGTTAATGTTTTTATTTCAAAGACTGACATTGAGGGCCATGCAGCAACTGAACAATGAGAGAATACTCCACTCTGCAATCTGGTCTGGGATAATACTTAGGATGAGAGAACGTGCATAAAGTACCTACCAACTTGACAGGAATGGATTCCAAATCTGATACTCCGTGGCCTCATTCCTTGCCAGTGTGCCCCTGGAAGGGTATGCCCATGGTGAGCTCCTTAGTTTGTTAGTGGAAAGGAAGCCTTGGTTTGGGGAGAAAGTATTTGGATGGCATATTAAGAAGCCTTTTCATTTTCAGTAGAGTAGAAAAGTCTGCCTCTGAGCCTGTGGTATGGTCTTTTCTCTGGATGAGCACAATGACTCTCTCACACATTTTGCTGGTATTTATTCTGCAAATCAGCTGCATGAGCCCCTGCCACTCTCCTGAATAAACTTCCAGGTACTACCTGCATGCTGTGTTCCTGTGGAGGAATGGCAGTAATCTCTGCAAAGATAAACTGGAGCTTCTGTGGATAAAGCGTAAATGCAGTGAAGTGTGTGTGGCTGTAAGATTTAATGCTTCCACAGGTAATTTTTTTGGAGGGGCGATCTGGCATTTAATCAAATCTAGAGTCATTATGTCAATTTAGTCACCTTGCAACACACTAGTAATTTTATTGGCATCACCTTTTCATTTGACAATGCTTAGATACAAGTTGAGCTTGGAATTTCAGAGGTAGAGCACTGCTGATTGGAGACATATTAAGGAAAATGTACTGTGGAAATGAGATAAAACCTTTATTCTTGCTATTGATTGTCAACTGTGTATGTGTACAGGTGTCCAACAAGGGGTTTTTAGAATAAAGTGTGCCTGCTTAAAGTCTTCTACCTTTCTTACAGCCCCCAGTGAATTTCAAGGAGTCTATTTTGAATGGACTGTATTAAAGCTACTCCTGTCAAATGGAAGAACTTGACACTGAATGTGATGTGTCCAAACTCTTCCTAACACAGGGGCCTCCTATATACTTGTGTAGCCCATTTTTGGCTTGGCCTCTGGTTACTAGCATGATGTCTGATGTTGGATTATTTATGCCATAAGGTTTATTTAAAATTGAAGGTAGTATTTTCATTCATCAGCGCTGGTTTTGATAGGTGTTTAAAAGGTGTAATGGGGTTGATGATCTTGGATAGGATAGACAAATTAATCCATCACCATATCACTGTTTGTATTATGAGGCTGAGGAGGATAAAACCTGGTCAAGTTGAATTTCCCAGAAGGCACTTGGGCTTTTTGACCCTGTGATTCATAATAATCATGTCTTAATGAAAGCAGTGTGGCTAAATACTTTATCTGTGATCTAAAGAGTGAAATTAGAAAGGAGGCAAGAGGGAAGATACGATGTTAAACTGACCTTGCTAAAGCAGAAGAAATGGCATTTTGTATATCTTTTCTTTCCTCCACTTCTCTATTTTACTCTCCCCATTTTCTCTTAACTCTTAATCTGAAACTCTAGAGAATATCCCTTTTCCTGCAGATAAAGATTCCATGAGCTCCCCCATCCATATGTTGAAAGATGGAGGCCCCTGGTCGGCCAAGAACTCTTTCCTCTCATCAGTCACCTGATGTCTTGCCCACTGTATCTTGCAAGCATGGAAGCCGCCGACTTGGGCAAGTGCTCCTAATTTAGGCTCAGTTGAGATGACCAGGCTTCCCCTACCTAGAATGCTACTTATTCCAGTGAAAACATTTCTTCTTTCTAAAAACACTTATACTGCCATGCATCATAACATGGCCTCAGAATGGAAAATCAAAATGGTGCAATCTGGGATTAAGACTGAAACGCCTTACCATCCAGTTTCTCATTGAACTTATTTGTTCTATGTTTACCACTGGTGCTTTAGTTTTCTCATCGTATATGGGGATAATAATCACTACCTACCTCTAAGGGTTGGCATAAGGATTCAATAGGACAGTGGATGTGAAAGTATCCAGCACTAGGTGTGGCTCATAGCACATGCTCAGTGAGGCAAGGTTGAATCAGAATGATTTTATGGTTAGGGGGATAAAGGGTTGACTTTTGAGAGTTCTTTATATATTAGATACAAGTCCTTTGTCAGATAAATGGTTTGAAAATATTTTCTCCCAGTTGGCGCCTTGTCTTTTCATTTTCTTAATGGTGTCTTTCACAGAGCAAAAACTTTTAAATATTGGTGAAGTCCAATTTATCAAGGTCTCTTTTTATAGATCACGCTTTTGGTGTTACATCTAAGATCTCTTTACCTAAATCAAAATTATGAAGACCTTCTCCTGTTTTTTTCTTTTTTTTAAATGATTTCATGTTTACATTTGGATCAAGTATCCACCTTGAGTTAAAATTTTTGTACAAGGTATGAGATTTAGGTCAAGGTTTTATTTTTGCATATGGGTATAAAATTGTTTCAGCACCATTTGTTGAAAATTCTATCTTTTCCCTATTGAACTGCTTTTGCACCTTTGTCAAAAATCAATTGGCCATATTTATGTGAGTCTATTTCTGGACTCTGTCCTAATTCATTGATCTATGGCTCCTTCCCTTTGACAATACCACACTCTTAATTTATAGTAAGTTTTAAAATTAGATAGTGTTATTCCTCCAAATTTATTCTTCTGCTTCAAATTGTTTTAGCCTTTTTAGTTCCTTTGCTTTTATTCAATTAAAAAAATAAATTTTACAATCTACTTATATCAAAGCACACACAAAAAAGTTCTGCTGAACTATTAATTGGAAATGCATTAAATTTGTATATCAGTTTGGGAAGAATTGACATTTTTACTATGCTGTTTCTCTCAATCCATGAACACAGTATATCTCTGTATATTTAGGTGTTTTTAAAATTTTTTTCATCAATGTCTCATGGTTTTCAACATATAAAATTTGTACATATTTTATTAGATTTACATCTAAGTATTTTATTTGAGCTACTGTAAATAGTATATATACATATATATATTTTTAATTTTGGTTTCCAATGGTACATAAGGAGTATACAGAAATATGATTGATTTTTGTATGTTGACTTTATATCCTACCACCATAGTAAACTCACATGTTATTTCTAGGATTTTTTTGTAGATTCCTTGGGATTTTCTGTGTAGACAGTTATGTTGCTTGCAAACAGAATTTTCTTTCTTTATTTCCAATACTTATACATTTTGTTTATTTTTCTTGCCTTATTCCACTGACTAAGGCTTCCAGTATGACATTGAATTGGTGATGAGAGAGGATGTTTTACATTGTCCCTGGTCTTAGGAAGGAAGCATCGAGTCTTCTTCAGTTAAGTATGATGTTATCAGATTTTTTAGAAATGCTCTTTATCAAAAGGAAGTTTATTTCCATTCCTTTGCTAAGAATTTTCATCATTAATTTCTGTTGACTTTTCTCAAGTGCTTTTTCTATATCAATTAATATAGTCATGTAGTTTTTCCTCATTTAGACCATTAATGTGGTAGATTACACTGATTGATTTTTCTATGATTAAATCAACCTTGTGATCTTGTGATAAACCCCACTTGACTTTAGTATATTATTTCTTTACATATTGCTGGATTTAATATGATAATATTTGTTGAAGATTTCGATGTCTATATTGAGGGATATTGTTCTTTAGTTTGCTTTTTGGAACTGTTTTTGTCTGATTTTGGGATCGGTGTTATGTTTGCCTCATTAAATAAGTTGGAAACATTTCCTCCTTTTCAACTTTTTGGAAGAGATTGTGTAGAACTGGTGTTACTTCTGCATTAAATGTTATATAGAATTTGCTAGTGAAATCAACTGTGCCTGAAGATGTCTTTTTCAGAAGTCTTCAACTACAAATTCAATCTGTTTAATAATTATGGGACTGTTCAGTTTATCTTGGGTGAGTTTTGGTAAACTTGTGGTATTTAAGAACTCATTGCTTTTTTGATCTTTACAATAACTCTATGAAGTAGGCAAAACAGGTAGTCTTAATTCACTGCTCAGAACAGTTTCTAGTACATAGCAGAAGCTTAGTTAATACTGGGAAGATGAATTTGTTAAATGAATTCCACCTCACAAATGTGGAAACTATGGTTCAGAGTGATGAAACAAACTTTTTGAAATTTACTTAGCTCATAAGTGTCCATGCCAGGACTCAAACCCAAAAGCAAAAATAGCTTTTGAAGAAGAAGAGAAAGTAAGAAGAGAGCTACTTCAGCATTTGTTTTGTGTCAGACACTGCTATTGAACATGACATAATATGGAGGTATTGAGGTACTGCTATCTCCATTTTAAAGTCAGGGGAAAGTAAGGCTTAATATTGGTCAGGGTCCTAACAGTAAACATATGGCACACTCAAATTAGGATAGTTTGAGGAGCGTTTAGTAAAGTGACTATTTACAACATGTAGGAGGAATATAAGGAAACCACAGGGCTAGTGAAATCCCCTAGGGCTATTTAAATAAATACCACCACCAGGCCCAAAGGGCTGAAGGAAAGGAGAGTCTAGGAAGTATTTCTACAAGGAGAGACCTCTAAAGTGAGCAGCCTAGAGAGGAGCAGGGCTTTGGTCAAGGCGCATAGCTAACTCCCCACAGGGTGACTCCGCAGGGAGGAAGCTACAATCTTTGATCACTGGTCAGAATTCCTTTCTGGCCAAACCCAACTAAGAAGCCAGTGGCCAGTGACACCTACTGATGTAATCCATACCAGGCAGTTTCCTGGGGAGGAAAGTAGGATAGAGAATCTAGAGAACAAAGATGTTAGGTAACTTACACAAGGTCACATGGCAACCTGGTAAGGGACAGATTTAGAATTCAAGTTTCAGAACTCCAGTTCTTGACACTACACTTGTCCATCTTCCCCAGGGGACTTCAGGGCCAAAGTGTCAGAAGGGGGCCTGTCATAAATCCCCCAATATGTGTGTGTGCTTATTTTATTTCTCTTTGTCCTGCAATGTAAATGCAGTTACTTTGGTCTCATAAAATGGCATCAGGGTACTGGAGAAAAGTGAGAAAGAGAATACTAGGAGGTGGGAGGAGCTCTACCTGAGTGAGGAGCCAAGAAAGGCAGTGGAAGTTAGGGGAGAGAAAACAAGAACTGAACCATGAGCAGGCACATTAGTCAGGCTACAAACACTGAGTGAGTGCTTGCTATGTGCCAAGTACAGAAGTTGACACACTAAAAGGTTCTAAAAAGAATCAATGTTGAATAAAAAGGAAAGAAGCCTCGAAGGAGTTTGTGTCATGTGGGGGCTAGAGGTGAGAGGTTTTGCGCACTCTGACTCTCAAATTCAATGCATAAGCACTGGATCCAGACCTGGATGGCTGCCTGGAGCAGCCTCAGAAGTCCTTGCTAAGAGCCTGGCCTGCTAGTGGGTAAAACAGATAAAAATAGAAGGAGATGAGAGAGGTGGCCTCCATGACTTAGCGGGCGCATACAGTTTGCTTAGATGTGTATAACCTGTATCTTAAAACCCCTCACATTAGGTAAGGCAGGCCAGTATCCAACCATAGGGCTGTGGGCTCTGAAAGGGAGAGGAATTGGAGACTCTTCAAAACTAAGGGCTAGACACCCAGTCTGCTCTCCTCTGAGCTACTCTTGGGTCCGCATACCATCCTTGTTTTTCTGTGGGGGCTCTGGTAGCCTGGGAGCTGGTTTGACAAAGACTGCCTTGTCCACCAAATCTTGCAGTATCTAACTCAGTAGTTTTCAAGCCTGGCTGAACATTAAGATCACCAGTGGGCAGGGACAGCTTCATAGCCATGTGACCAGTGCAATTACACAGGGTCCCATGCTCAGAAGGGATTCCATGCTGGGGTTAATGCTCTATAGCTGCCATTTGAAATTCTAATTTTATCTTTGAATCTGTGTTTTGTAACTGAAGTCCAGTGGGACAAAAGAACATGTACTAGGGGCTTGGAACCTTGATTAACATATGGTCGCACCTCCCACTGCCTCCCTACATCTTCAAGATAGATTATTGACTGCCATTCCCTTGATTCCTAGTGCCTGGGCCCCCTTCACCTCCCACCATCTATGGCTATCCATTCCCCAGCAGGAACCTAGATGTGGGGAGGGTCAAGGTCAGGTACATGTGTCTTGCAGCCCCTTATGGTGGGGCATGGCAATGACCATCCTTGTACCTCGTTCACAACACCAGTCATATTCAGTGGGCAAGTCAGCCTCTTCCTTATGCCTGATTCAGGTACTGGTGCATCATTTTGGAGAGGTTGTAATACCCTTGGGAGGTACCTATATGTTGTCAGGGTGGCAGGCTCATGGGAAGGGAGATGGCTGGATCAATTTCCCTCTCCTCTGACAATGCACAGCATGTCAGTCCAGCAGCTGGTGGAAGGGGGACCCAACAGTTGTGAGGCCCACGCACACACACGACATAAGTCATTGGGTGGGGTTCCAGGTGTCTGTAAGGATCTACACCTGCCCCATGAGGATCCCTGTGCCCTAGAGAATCTCCTTTGTGTCTACTCCATATCTGGGTGACACTATCTATCTTCCTTCTTCCAGCTTTTCCTGAATATGGCTAGTGTTCATCTCTTTTGGCCAGCTCAAGGCACCTTGCAAGGGATGAGACATGAAATACAAATTATACAGGTTTGGTATGATTCTGCATATATGTTAAATGCTCTGATATTTTTATTTAAAACTGGCATTGCTCAGTGTTAAGACAAACAGTAAAATGCATGTACATAATTTAAAATTTAACTTTTTCTTAACTTAGAATGATATTGAATAGCAAGTAGAAAATACCATGGCAACACCGTGAATGATAGACCACAAAAGAAAGAAAAAATCCTGGTATTTTAGTACCTTTTTCCCTGCTTTTTGAACAAGGGGCCCCACGTTTTCATTTTGTCTTGGGCCTCACAAATTATGTATCCAGTCTTGCCTGGATGTATATTTAAAACATATGGATGCATCCAACTGAACTGATATTGGCTAGGGCTCCAAGCATCTATATTTTTAAAGGCACCACAGAGAATCTGTCATAGAAAAAAATTACAAATAAGCAAGGACGGAAAGCTAAAACCCTGTGGTACTAGATTAGAGTCAGAGATATCCATATGAAATAAACATATCTGTATCTCTATATATAAAGATATATACATGTAAAATAAATAAATGCAGAAATAAATATTGATACATGTGTATACATGGATTATTTTACACACATGGGTTTTCCATCTCTGTCCACTGATAGGGCCTAAAAGCACCAATATTCAAGTAGAATTGAGGTCACCTAGCAGTGCATTTTGTTTTCTAAATACCATTCTCAAATTAAAAAACTAGGCCCAGTAATAGTTTTTGAGAGCAAGATATTTGCATAGCTTCAAAATATCATCCCCAACATATTCATTAATTACTATGGTGGTTTTAACATGTGTCCACAAATTCTTTGATACTCCTCCCTCCAGGAGGTGGAGATTAATTCCTCTCCATTCAGTGTGGGCTGGACTTAGTAATTCAGTTTTAACAAGTATGGAAAGGGAAATATAGTAGTTTTACTATTTACTATTTATATTTTCTAGTTAATATATAAGGAAGTTGAAAATAGAAGTAGAAAAAGTCATGTCACGCAAATATTGTTCAAAAAGAAAGTGGGAGTAGGTATGTTAATATCAGATAAAGTAGACTTCAGAGCAAGAAAAATTACTCCCCTACTCTTTCTCCTGCCTTCTCCAGTTTTAAGAGAGAAATTATATGATTCCATTTTATCTCCTATCTTAGAATATCAATTATACATTCTTTTACAATTTTTAGTGGTTGCTGTAGAGTTTTCAATATACAGGTTTAACTAAGAGTGCATCTTCAAATAACATTATACCACTTTACATGCAGTGTACGTGCCTTATAATATTTTCAAATCTTTCCTCTATCCCTTGTAACATTGTTGTAATTCATTTCACTTATCCATATGTTATAATCAACCAACATATTGTTACTATTATTACTTTAAATAGTTATCTTTTAGAGCAATTAATAATTCAAAAAATAAAAGATTTTAATTTACCTTCATTTGTCCTTCCTCTGACATTCTTCCTTTCTTTATGTAGATCTGAGTTTCTGACCTCTATCATTTTCCTTCCCCCTGAAGAACTTCTTTTAACATTTTGTGCAGAAAAAGTCTATTGTCATTTTCCTCAGTTTTGTTTTTCTGAGAAAGACTTTGTTTCTCTTTCACCTTTGAAGGATCATTTTGTTGGATATATAATCTGGGTTGGTTTTTTCTTCTTTCAACACTAAGTATTTCACTCCGCTGTCTTCCTGTTTGCATGGTTTCTGACGAGTTCTAAAGTAATTCTTATACTTGTTCCTTATAAGATCCCCACCCCACCCCACTCTGTCTTCTTTAAAGATGCTTTGTCTTCAGTTTTCTGCAGTGGGAGGAATGCCCTTCTGCAGTTGAGACAAGGTGCTGACAAAGTCTTTTCCCCTGTAGAGTTATGGAGAAGGCTTTAGGCATAATTCACAATGATTCTTCTTCCCCTCCCCTGCCACAGAGAATTTTCAGATCTTTACTTTGAGAACTTGATAGATTTCCTGAAATTTTGGGTGTGCCCCTGTGCTGCAGTCCTCAGAAATTTCTCACTTTCATAGTAGTCCACACTAAGCCTTCGCAATTTGTCAGAATGACCATTTTTGGTGTTCCTACTAGTTTATGATCCCAGGGGTTTCTTCTCCAGGTAAGTAAATTGCAGCTGTATCTCTCTGGATGATCCTGACTCTGGATTTTAGGGTGCTGGTTTGCCCTGCAACCTCAGTTTTCTGATGGACTCAAGAAAAGTCATTGATTTTTCGATTTGTCCAGTTTTTCTTTTAAGGATGGGAATGATGACTTCCAAGCTCTTATCAGAGCTGAAATCAGTAGATTTCAAAATTTATATGAAAAGGCACAAGTCCTAAAATAGCTAAACAATTTTGAAAAAGAAGAATAAAGTGGAAGGAATCAGTCTACCTGGTTTCAAGATTTATATGTCTACATTAATCAAAACAGTGTGGTTTGGCAGAAGGATACAATCAATGGAGCAGAATAAAGAATCCAGAAACAGACCCACACAAATATGCCCAGCTGATTTTTGATAGTTGCAAAAGCAATTAAATAAAGGAAGAATAGCCTTTTCAACAGTGTGGGAGCAGTTGAACATCCATAGGCAAAATAAAGAAAGAAAAGAAAAGAGAAAGCACATTAACTAAAACCTCACTCCTTATGCAGACATTATCCCAAAATGGATCATGTAAGTTTGCAAAATGTAAACTATAGATCTTTCAGAAGACAAATATAGGAGGAAATCTAACTTTCCCTGTGTGAAAGACCCTGTTAAAGAGGATGAAAATAAAAGCTATAGACTGGGAAAAAATATTCACAAGTCATGTATCTGAAAAAGAATAAAGAACTATCAAAACTCAATAGAATAAAAAAATCCAATTAGAAAATAAGCACTATATATTTATATGATATAATAAAATAAGCAATATATATTTATAGCATCTAAAATAAAAATAGCGATAATAACAAACACTGGCAACGACATGGAGAAACTGGATTTTAATTGCTGGTGGGAAATGAAATGGTATAGCCATTCTGAAAAATAGTTTAGTGGTTTCTTACAAAACTAAGCATTAACTTGCCATACTTACCAACCTTACCATACAAGCAACTGGACTCCTGGGTGCATATCCCAGGTAAATGAAACCTTCCATCCATACAAAAACCTGTACATGAATGTTAATAGCAGACCTATTTACAATAACCCAAAACTGAAAAGAACCCAAATGTCCCTCAAAATGTGATTGATTAAACAAACTATAGTACATCCATGTCATGAAATACTACTCAGCAATAAAAAGAATGAACTGTAGATACACACAGCAACTTGAATCAATATCATGGGCATTGTGTTGAGTGAAAAAAGCCAGTCTCAAAAGGTCATATACTGATTGATTCCATTTATACGATATTCTCAACAGTGATAAAATTAAAGAGCTAGAGAACAGATTGGTGGTGTCTAGGAGTTAAGGATGTTGAGAGAGGGGCTGTGACTATAAAGAGGTAGCATTAGGCAAGATCTTTGTGGTTATGGAATTGTCCGTTTCCGGATTGTGGTGGTGGTTAACAAGAATTTACACATGTACCATTGGGGGAAATTGGGTGAAGGATACACAAGAGCTCTGTATTACATCTGCAACTTCATGTGTGAATCTACAATTACATCAGCATAATAGTTTTTAAAAATAGTAGCTTTATGAATGGAGAGACCTAGAAGAAATCTTAACCAAGTGATCAAGGCTTACATCACCAGTACACCATGTTGATATCATGTACCTCCTGATACTATGTGATGAGAAAGTCAGTTCATCTCTGTGCTATCCTTCCCCAAAATATACAATCCCAATTTAATCATGAGAAGACATCAGATAAACCCAAAATTGGGGAACAAAGTACCTGACAAGTAATCTTTAAAACTGTCAAGGTCATGAGAAACAAGGAACTATTGAAAAAGTGTTATAGACTGCAGGGAGCTAGGAAGATATGATGACTAAGTGCAACATAGTATTCTGGATTCAATCCTGGAACAGAAAAAGGACATTAGTGGAAAAACTTGTGAGTTACATTATACAAAACAACTGATCGGTGCTCTTCAAAGTGTCAAGATCATGAAAGCCATGGAAGGGCTGATGAACTGTCATAGATTGGAGGAGACTAAAGATATATGATGACTAAATGCAATGTGGTATCCTGAATTTGATCCTGGAACAGAAAATGGACATTAGTAAAAAAAATTGGTGAAATACGAATAAAATCTAGTTTAGTTAATAATATTGTACCAAGGCAAATTTCTTAGTTTTGATAATTGTACCATGGTTATGTGAGATTTTGACATGGGAAATGCTGGATGAAGTGCGTGCAACAGTCGCCTGTGCTGTTTTTGCAACTTTTCTTTAATTTTAAAATTATTTCACAATGAACTTAAAGTATAAAGCCCCCCCGCAGGAGATTCTTATTTGTAGCCAGGACTTAGAACTGCTGCTAGCTCATCCATTAGGTCCTGCACCATGGGTTTCCACTGTATTCCCTTACTCTCTAGCCTGCCCTTCTTCCATCAAAATTGCCCTGCCCTAGAGGGATTTTTCTCAGCTGGCTACTGGCCTAAATAGGGTGAGATTAAAAAAAAAAAGTTTCTACCATTATCCCAGTGGGAAACTTGTTCCAAAGTTACTATCATGGGTACTATCCTATCTGCTCTAGCCTGGTGCCATTGTATAGTAAGAATTTCCACCTCAGAGATTTATTCCTTTGTGTAAAGCATCATTACATCATCACTTTTGAAACAGCACTTATGGATGTTGTAACATAAATTCAGTAAGAATTATAAGTCATGTGAATTGGTGTATCAGGTTTTCTTCTGCAACACCACAAAACATTGGGTGTCTGTGGAGGAGAGAGTTAAATTTGTCTAGAGTCTCCCACTATCCATTTTAACTCTCTAAGCAAAGAAGGGCAGCCCTTGGTTCAAGGCAGGAGGCTGGCACTGTAGGTGGTTAGAGCCAGGTAATTCAAGTCAGCGAGAAGCAAGGATGGCCTCAGAGGGAGATGCTCCAGTCTTAGAGGACTACCTTAGGTAGAGATAATCAACATCTTGGACAGCAAACTCCTGTTGCTATGACAGCTTCCAAGAGCACACTTGTCTCATCAGAGTCTGGGGCTTATTCAGTTGGCTCCACCCTCTTCCTGGAGTGCTCTGTTTATTAAAAGAGCCCTGCCCTTTATTGTGCTAGGATTAGTCATTATGGGTTGGTGAACTGCCCTTTTTCCCCTCCACCCCAGCTTTTCATCCGCACCCTAGAAGGGAGGGCTGTGCCTTTGGGCCTGCTGAGAATCCTTCAAGAAAGCTGATCTGAGAGAAAATTAAGAACAGCTGGGGGTAGACACAATGCCATCATATGCCTCTAGCATAAAAGGCAGCTCAGAAACTCTGATTCATGAAGGAGAGAAAATAATGGGAATTGGAGAAAGGGGCCGACACTTGGGAACTATGCAACAGCTGATTACTGGGGGAGACAGGAGAAAAAATTAAGCTGGGAGCATGAGAACTAGCTGAGGTAGTTGAACTCTTAGGAAGCACCTATTAATCTAGTATTTAGCATTTGGGATCTATAAACTTCACAGATAAAATTAAATGGGGACAAATTGGTGAAAGCTGTGAAAATGCCCTGAGGTAGCCTATTGTTAGGAGAAAGATTAACAAAGGAAATGGTTAGAAACTGAGCGTTATTGCAGAGCAAGTTACAAATTGGACTCTGCATATAGACTTTCTTCTTTTCTTGATTTTTCTGTATGAGAATGAATGGTTTACATGTAAAAGTAAATTTATTTACCTTTTTGTTTGTTCTAAAGCACTAAATTCTTCTACATAAAATACTGATGTTTGTTTGTAGTGCTATATCCTTATGAAATTCAGTGATAAACTTGCACAACTTAAAGGGCTGTTAGAGATGATATAATTCAGTGCTCCTTTTACAAATGAGGAAACTGAAGCCTAGAGAGTTAGGTGATGTGTCCAAGATGACACAACTATTATGTGACACAGTTGTGGTTGGAGCTTAGGTCTACCAATTCCCAGGTGAGTGCTGTTTTCACCCCACATCTCTTTTACTTAGTTCAGCCAAGCCCAAAGAGAGTCCAGACTTCTAACCCTATATTACCATAGTGACTATCACTGGCTATCACAGGTAAAAAGCAGACCACCTGGGTGAGTCAAACCAACCAAAGAATTTTCTCAGACTCCTTAACATATTAAGCATGATGTGAAAAAATCACAGTGAAAAACAAAATACCAAGATGCACTTTGGCATTTAATTTATTAAATCTTTTTCTCTATGTGTCATACTTAAATATAGTGATGTTGCTCTGTTTAGCAATTTTTAGAACATCATATTATCAAGTTTAAACAGCAATATCTGGCAATACATGGTTATACTGTCTGTTTCAAGCAACCACACACAGAACTGATACTTTTACTTCAAGCTGTACAACCATAGCAGCTACTACCACTTGGTGATCCTTATCTTAATTGCAACTTTTTCTCTATGATGGGTGGATAAACCTTTGGAAGGGTGAATGTACAACCTAAACCAAAGAGAATAAGAGTAGAGTCACTAACATGAGTCTGAGAAATCTGATTGAAAGTTATAACCCAGGTGGTCTGCTCAATCAAAAAACTGCTGTTGTAACCTTAGAAGTTACTGAGCATTGGTTCTCTTAAATAACGTGTTTCTTATGAAGAGTGCAACTATTCCAAAAGAAAGACAATAAAATTAACAGACCTTACCAGACAAAGCAGAATTAATGAATTAGTCTACGTAATAGTTGAAAACAAAACTAGAATATCATTGAAGAGCTAAGGGAATGTATTGGTAACATGAAGTACTAATAAACACAAAGAAGACGCATTCACAAATATTAGCTATGACTTGACTGTGGGGAGGTTAATTAGAAGATGGATACATATGAAGAATAAATGAATGAGCTGAAATACCAGGTTGCATAACTTTCCCAGAAGGCATCAGAAAGGAATAAATAGTTGGAAAATTCTTTTAAAAAATTTTAGAGACATAGAGTATAGAAGAAGAAGTGTCAAGTCAGTATAGTAAGAGTCCAAAAAGGAGAGAAAAAAAGTAGAAAGGAGGTATTTGAAGAAATAATGATCAAGAATTTTGCAGTCTTAGTGGAATATAAATGACCTTAGTCTAAAAGGATTCAGTTTTCCAAACAGGATATTTAAAATAGAACCTGTATCTAGACACATAGTAGTAAAAATTTAAATATCAGAACAGAGAAGACTTCCCAGCAAGGAAAAGCAGATCACCTATAAAGGAACAAAGTTGTGTTGATATCCCAGTACTCAAAATACAAGAAGACAGTAGAGTGATAATTTTCAAAGTATTGTGGGGACAAAAACTTGGAACCTAGAATTTTATACCCAGCTAAATATCACTTAAATGTAAGAATGAAATATCTCAAACATTCAAGGCCTCAGAAAGTTTACCAAACACTCTCTTTGAAATAAGTCCAATAAAATGGTACATACAATAAATATAAATGGGTGTACTTCCCCAGAAGCCTCTGACAAATGACCCTTAAATTTCTCAGATCCATCAACCCCCCTCCTCTTATTTTGGTAGCATATCCAGGACTGAGTTCTTTGGAGGGAGCCAGTGTCTGGGGTATGTATGCAATTTTGTAGGAATCTGCAGTGGCTCATTTCTGCTTTTTGTTAGTTTTATCTTTCCTGGTAAGCTTACAAACTACATGAGGACACAGTATTATTGATTTCTTTATTCCCAGTAGTACCTGTCACAGGGCTCTGTATGTGATAGGTATTCATTAAATGTCTGACAGGAAGGAAGGGAGAAAGAGAGGGAGGGAGGGAATTTTGAGGATGAAACATAAAGCTATGATTGCTTCCATTCAAGGGAATAGCTGTTCTCTTCCTTTTTGTGATATCCTAATGTATGTTTCTGATGTTAAGTCTGATGGACTTGAAGATAATTGAGCATTATTCACTTCACTAACAAAATGGTAAAGGCAACCTGCTTATTTTGACTCCACTTGAATTGACCATTTACTTGATTTTCCATGACCCTCAAAATCCCTCTGAGTCATTCATGATGGAAAGTGATATGTTCACATACTAGTGAACATTCCCAAGTCAGGAATAAGAAGTGAAAGTAATCTGCAAGGGCTTTGCTTTGTCAGAAATTTGTCAGTGCTTCTCCACAGAGCTGGTGAAAATCTCTCTCTCTCCCTCTTCAACAAGGCAATTCTTTTTGCTCATATGTGACTGTATACAGTGCCTGCTGAGGCACTACAGGCAAAGCACACCTGTCAGCATCCCACTCTAAGAACTCAGTCTTGAATCAGGCACTTTTGCCTTTAAGGGAAGAGTTGGGTGTGCATGTAGGGTTTCATGCTTTTCTTTCCATTGGCATTATGTGTTGGGTTTGGAGGCAGGCAGAGCAAGAGACACCAGGGCTGAGAGGGATATCAGAATTATTCCTTTACACTCTTCTGGCAGGCAAATGCCATCTAAAAAGCATTTGTGTTATGTTTAAGATGTTTGTCTGTTAACTATTTTCAAACTTCTTAGTTATCATTTTGTGCAAATCCCAAAGAAAAGGAGCTGGACAGAACAAAAAATGATAGTAGCAGGCCTGAAAACACATATATGGCACATGCACATCTCAGAGGCCAACATCATTGGCAGCAAATGCCAAGAGAGTTCCTTCCCACCATCCTCTGATCTATGCCTTCTCACCACCACTCTCACACCTCGCCCCCCACCCACCATTCAGTTCTTCATCATGTGTTTTTAACAATGAATTGAGGTTGCTAGCAGAAACTCTGGCATCTGGAATTAATTGAGTTACTGCTCAGGTACTTGGAACTCTTATTGAAAATTCTAAGAAATCATGTAACATTTGGGCACTATGTGGATTTAATTCAGTAAATAGTCATGGAGCACCTGCTCAGTACAGGCTCAGCTCTGGGCAGTGCTCAAGTCCACTTATCAGTGTCAGGGGAGGAGTACAGATGATCTGGAGGTTCGAAGCTGGGGTAGAATGTATCCTGGTGGAACAAAAGGAAAGATTTCCTTCCAAGGTAGACATGAGGACTGGCCTCAAGAAACAGGTAGAAGTTTAAGCAGAGGCATTCCAAGAGGCAAGAACCAGTAAAGTTACAAGGTGAGAAATCATCAGATCTATTTGGGCCTAGCAATAGTCCCCACATATTGAGTCATTACTCTGTACTCTGCATGCACTCTGTTATTTAATTTTCACCCATAGCTATCTGATTAGTTATAGGCAGTATCATTCCTACTGTTCAAATCAGGAAACTAAGGCTCACAGCAATTACGTAACTTGGTCATCCACTAAGAGATGGCAGAATAGAAATTCAAACAAGCTCTGTCAGGCTCTAAGCCTGTGTCCTTCCTTCCTCCCTCCCTGCCTTTCGTCCTTTCTTCTTCTATCTTTTTCTTTCTTCCAGTTTTACTGAGATATAATTGACATGTAACACTGTATTAGCTTAAGGTGTATAACATAGTGATTTGATATATGTATATATTGTGAAATAATTACATAATAATTTTAGTTAACACCATCATGTCACTACTAAGCTCTGTGCCTCATAAATAAACACATGACTGTAAAGAAAGGTTAGGACCATGCTATGGACAGCTTTAGATGTTAAGTGAGGGATCCTGAACACAAGGTGACAGATTATAAAGTTAAAGGGAAAGGGATTTTCCTATAAGAAGAAATGACTCCTCAGTAATGGATCAGCAGATTAGAGACCAATGAACAGCTCCAAAACTTCTCTTTTCTCCTCATTTGTTCTGCCCCTTCCTGGTTGGAGAACGAGCTGAATAGGAAAGAAACCTCTCTGTTCTTCTTAGGGCTCTTGTGTAGAAGTTCCACTTTGCAGGGGGTGAGGGGAATCCTTTTTGTTCTACCCAATTTCTTGCCACTGTACATGGTCTTACCTCTGGGAAGGGAAGGTAGGAATCTGAACTTTGCCTAACTGGAAAATTGAATTGCTTAAATTTCAGTTCTTACTGTGTTATTTTGCATAACTGGAGCCTCTGTTATCTTTTTTATTAATTCTTAATATTAGTTTGGGCCTTTTATGTAGCTTCTCCTCAGTCATAAAAAGAGGATTAATTAATTGCCCATGGATATAATCTTCCTTTTCAATCTCATCCAGGACCTGGAAGGCCCTTTTGCCCACCTTTAGTAGTTAGCAACCTCTTTTACCAGCCTTGGTTTAGGATCCAGAAGGAGCAAGGTCTTGGAGTCTTTAGTATCTCCAAGCTACATTCCACCCTTTGACCTTCTCACATGAAAGATAATCTGTGGAGCCCTTAATGAAGTTGGTGTTAGTTCAGGCAGAAACTTTTTTAAATATTTTATTTTGAAATAACTTTAGGCTTGCAAAAATAGTAGTACCATGGAGTTCACTTCACCAAAAATAGCACATGGAGTTCATTTCATCCACTTCACCACCTTATTTCAAAACCAGGAAATTAACATTGATACAATATTGTTAATTAATCTATAGACTGTATTCAAGTTTCACCAGTTGTCTTACTAATGTCTTTTTTCTGTTTGGGGATCTAATCCCCATCCCACTCTAATCTGGGACAGTTCCTTTTTTTTATCACGCCTTTGACACTTTTGAAAAGTACTCATCAGTTATGCTGTAGATTGTCCTTCACTTCGGAATTGTCTTATGTTTTCTTCAGATTATATTGAGCATATGCTTTTCTGGCAAGAATACCACAGAATTATGTGTGCCTTCTCTGGGAGTTCATGACAGCTCTGTATCTCATTACTGGCAATATTAACTTTGACCATTTGGTTAAAGGAGTCTCTGCCAGGTTTCTCTATCCTAAAGTTACTATTTTTCCCTTTGTAATTAATAAGACTCTTGTGGAGAGATACTTTGAGACAGTGCAAATATCCTAATTATTATGCTTTTGCATCCTGATTTTTAAATCCCTCCATCTATCTTAAACACCATGAATTCATACTGATACAGCTGATTCCAACCTAACAGCACAGGGCTCATTCTTACATTCCTCCTTTCCTTATTTGTAACTCCTCTCTCCAACAGTGAGAAAGCTATACTCATCACCTGCAGTGTATTCACAAGCTTGAACAATCCTACTATATCCTACTATACAGTGTTCTCACATCCCTTCTTTTCGCCCTGTTCCTGCCCACCCCTTTAGGTAAGCAAGCTCATCATATCCAGTTTATCATTTTCGTGTTTCTTTTGGCACAAATGCGCAGAAATATGTAAATTTTCTCATATCCCATTCTTTCTCACCATGAAAGATTGCATACTATAGAAATTCTTTTGCAATTTTCTTTTTCTTTCTTAACAGCATATCCTGGCAATCATTCCATGTCAGTTCATAGAGATCATCCTTGTTCTTATATTACAAAATGCATTAGAACTCCACTGTGTGGATCTATCATAGGTTTCTCAAACATTCTCCTATATATGGGCATTAGGGTTTCAATACTTTAAATATCAAACAATGCTTCTATAAAAAACCAGGTGCATATGTATTTTGTATTGTTGGAGGTGTATCTTCATGGTTAGTTCTTAGAATTGATTGCTGGCTCAAAAAGTAAGTGCATGTTAGGTTTGTTAACTACTGGTAAATTCTCCTCCATGAAAACTGTACCAAAGGGCATTCCCACCAGCCATGTTTGAGAGGTCTGTTTATCAACAGTGTCAAAAATAAAATGTGTTCTCATACTTTCAAATTTTCACCAGGCTGATCAGTGAGAAATGGTACCTTGGTGTTTTAATTTGTATTTCTCTAATTTTGAGTGAGTTGAAACATCTTTTCATATGTAAAAAAAAAAAAATATATATATATATATGTAAATTAATCTGATCATTCCACTCCCTCCCCTTTTTCTACCAGGTTTTTGGCCCTTTGTCCATCATTTTATTTAATAGTTTATTTTGGTATCATTCATCTACAGTTACATATGCAGTATTATGGTGATTAAACTACCCCCTTCATCAGGTCCCCCCAACCAACCCCATTACAGTCACTGTCCATCAGCGTAGTGAGATGCTATAGAGTCACTACTGTCTTCTCTGAGTTGTACAGCCCTCCCCGTGCCCCCCCAACATTACATCTGCTAATCGTAATGCCCCTTTTTCCCCTTGTCCCTCCGTTCCCACGCATCCTCCCCAGACCATTTCCCTTTGGTAACTATTAGTCTGTTCTTGGGTTCTGTGAGTCTGCTGCTGTTTTGTTCCTTCAGTGTTTTTCTTTGTTCTTATACTCCACATATGAGTGAAATCATTTGATATTTGTCTTTTTTGGCTTGGCTTATTTCACTGAGCATAATACTCTCTAGCTCCATCCATGTTGTTGCAAATGGTAGGATTTGTTTTCTTCTTATGGCTGAATAATATTCCATTGTGTATATGTACCCCATCTTCTTTACCCATTCATCTACTGATGGACACTTAGGTTGCTTCCATTTCTTGGCTATTGTAAATAGTGCTGCGATAAACATAGGGGTGCATATGTCTTTTTCAAACTGCGCTGTTGCATTCTTAGGGTAAATTCCTAGGAGTGGGAATCCTGGGTCAAATGGTATTTCTATTTTGAGTTTTTTGAGGAACCTCCATACTGCTTTCCATAATGGTTGAACTAATTTGCATTCCCACCAGCAGTGTAGGAGGGTTCCCTTTTCTCCACATCCTCGCCAACATTTGTTGTTGTTTGTGTTTGGATGTTGGCCATCCTCACTGGTGTGAAGTGATATCTCATTGTGGTTTTAATTTGCATTTATCTGATGATTAGTGATGTGGAGCATCTTTTCATGTGCCTGTTGGCCATCTGGATTTCTTCTTTGGAGAAGTGTCTATTCATGTCCTCTGCCCATTTCTTAATTGGATTATTTACTTTATGTTTGTTGAGGTACGTGAGTTCTTTATATATTTTGGATGTCAACCCCTTATCGGATACGTCATTTATGAATATATTCTCCCATACTGCAGGATACCTTTCTGTTCTACTGATGGTGTCCTTAGCTGTACAGAAGCTTTTCAGCTTGATGTAGTCCCACTTGTTCATTTTTGCTTTTGTTTCCTTTGCTCGGGGAGATATGTTCATAAAGAAGTCGCTCATGTTTATATCCAAGAGATTTTTGCCTATGTTTTTTTCTAAGAGTTTTATGGTTTCATGACTTACATTCAGGTCTTTGATCCATTTGAGTTGACTTTTGTGTATGGGGTTAGACAGTAGTCCAGTTTCATTCTCTTACATGTAGCTGTCCAGTTTTTCCAACACCAGCTGCTGAAGAGGCTGTCATCTCCCCATTGTATATCCAAGGCTCCTTTATCAAATATTAATTGACTGTATATGTTTGGGTTAATGTTTGGATTTTCTATTCTGTTCCACTGGTCTGTGGGTCTGTTTTTGTGCCAAAACCAAATTGTCTTGATTACTGTGGTTTTGTAGTAGAGCTTGAAGTCATGGAGCATAATTCCCCCTGTTTTATTCCTTCTTCTCAGGATTGCTTTGGCTATTCGGGGTCTTTTGTGGTTCCATATGAATTTTAGAATTATTTGTTCCAGTTCATTGAAGAAAGCTGTTGGTATTTTGATACGGATTGCGTTGAATCTGTAGATTGCTTTAGGTAGTATAGCCATTTTGGCAGTATTTATTCTACCTAGCCAAGAGCATGGGATGAATTTACATTTGTTAGTGTCCATTTAATTTCTCTTAGGAGTGTCTTGTAGTTTTCAGACTATAGGTCTTTCACTTCCTTTGTTAGGTTTATACCTAGGTATTTTATTCTTTTTGATGCAATTGTGAATGGAATTGTTTTTCTGATTTCTCTTTCTGTTGGTTCATCCTTAGTGTATACGAAAGCAACAGATTTCTGTGTGTTAATTTTGTATCCTGCAACTTTGCTGAATTCATATATTAGTTCTAGTAGTTTTGGAGTGGAGTCTTTAGGGTTTTTTATGTACAATATCATGTCATCTGCAAATAGTGACAATTTGACTTCTTCTTTACCAATCTGGATGCCTTATATGTCTTTGTTTTGTCTGATTGCTGTGGCTAGGACCTCCAGTACTATGTTGAATAACAGTGGAAAGAGTGGGCATCCCTGTCTTGTTCCCGATCTTAGATGAAAAGCTTTCAGCGTCTCGCCATTAAGTATGATGTTAGCTGTGGGTTTGTCATATATAGCCTTTATGATGTTGAGGTACTTGCCCTCTATACCCATTTTGTTGAGAGTTTTAATCATGAATGGATGCTGAATTTTGTCAAATGCTTTTTCAGCATCTATGGAGGTGATCACGTGATTTTTGTTCTTCTTCTTTTAGTTAGTATTTGGATGGTCTGCTTTCTTTGCTGTGATTTTATTTTCTCTGGTGACCTCTTTTTAGCTTTAGTAGTGCTTCCCTCTAGAGCAGTTCCTTTAAGATGTCCTGTAGAGGTGGTTTATGGGAGGCAAATTCTCTCAGCTTTTGCTTGTCTGGAAATTATTTAATCCCTCTGTCATATTTAGATATTTAGATGATAATCGTTCTGGATACAATATTCTTGGTTCAAGGCCCTTCAGTTTCATTATATTAAATATATCATGCCATTCTCTTCTGGCCTGTAAGGTTTCTGTTGAGAAGTCTGATGATAGTCTGATGGGTTTTCCTCTGTAGGTGATCTTTTTTCTCTCTCTAGCTGCCTTTAATACTCTGTCCTTATCTTCGATCTTTGCCATTTTAATTATTATGTGTCTTGGTGTTCTCTTCCTTGGGTCCCTTGTGTTGGGAGATCTGTGGGCTTCGGTGGACTGCAAGACTATTTCCTTCCCCAGCATGGGGAAGTTTTCAGCAATTATTTCTTCAAAGACACTTTCTATCCCTTTTTCTCTCTCTTCTTCCTGTGGTACTCCTATAATGCAAATATTGTTCCGTTTGGATTGGTCACACAGTTCTCTTAATATTCTTTCATTCCTAGAGATCCTTTTATCTCTCTTTGCCTCAGCTGCTCTGTATTCCTGTTCTCTGATTTCTATTCCATTAACAGTCTCTTGCATCTCATCCAGTCTGCTGCTAAGCCCATCGACAGCTTGTCTCATTTCTGCATTGTCTTTCCTGACTTCCCTCACTTCCTCCCTCAGCTCTTGCATATTTCTCTGTAGATCCATCAGCATGGTTATGACTTTTGTTCTGAATTCTTTTTCAGGAAGATTGTGCATTTCCATCCCTTCAGGCTCCCTCTCTGGTGTTGTCTGGGTCTGGGTGAGCTTTGTCTGTACCATATTCCTCTGTCTTTTCATGGTGATAGAAGTGGTCACTGGTAGGTGCCATGTATGTCAGCCGGGCTCTTTAAGACTTTTAAAAAGAAAGAGAGAAGGAAGAGAAAGAAAAGAGAAAAAAAGGAAAGAAAGAAAAGAAAGGAAAAAAAAAAATCCCACCAGGAGTAGATTCTGTAAGGATGCTGTAGGTGGCGCTGTTGCTCCACTATTCCACAGCCACGGCCGTGCTGCTCCGCAGGGCCATTTTTGGCTCTGGCTGGGGTGAGAACGAATGGGAGGCGGTTGTTCTCTGTGTGAAGACCCAGTGCCGCTCCTGTTCCCAGTCGCCAGCCAAGGCGTCCGAAATTCCCCAGGACTCCCAGCCTGCTGGGCCGAGTGCGCTGGGACGACCGCACCACTCAGCTGGGCCCACGTCTCCCCAGGACCACTAAAAAATGTGTGCGCTTTTATTTTGTCCTGAGGAGCTGGCTGCGTGGACCCGGGCACGTTCCCAGCTCAAAACCTGCACCTTCTGCCTCTCCAATATCCGGTACACTGCGTGATGTGTGTCAGTGCTCCTGGCACAGATCACCAGGGCTGGTTATTTCGCGGGCCTGTACTTCCACTCCCTCCCGGCTCTGAATCCTGTTCTGCCACCAGTGCGCTTGGGTGGGGGAGTGTTTGAGTTCCACCGGTGATGGCTCCGTATCTTACCCGCCTCGCGGGGTGCCAAGTCCTCTCAGGTGCAGATGCAGGCTGTGCGCTGTCCTGTATATTCTGGTTTCTCTTTTAGGAATAGTTGTATTTGCTGTATTTTCATAGATATATATGGTTCTGGGAGGAGATTTCCGCCAGCCGTGCTCATGCTGCCATCTTCCTGGAGCCTCTGTCTGTCAATTTTTGAATGTTTTTTTAATATTTTAGGAAACTAGCCTTTTGTGATATGTGCTACAAATATTTTCTCCCAAGTTACCAGTTGTCCTTTTATTTTATTTTTAGTGTTTTTGTTGCACAAATATTATTTGCTTTTATGTAGCCCTGTGTGTCAGCCTTTTGTTTTCACTGGATTTTGAGTCAGTTATACTTCTAAAGCCTTCCGTCCCATGTCTCCTTCTTAGAAACGTTTAACAAACTCTCTTTAGAGTGACAGTTGTCTCCTGCTTTGCTGGCTTCACTATACCTGAGTAATGATAAAACCTACATTGTAAAACACCAAAACAATGCAATTAACCAAACCTAGAGTGTGGGGAATTCTACAGGAAAATTGCTTGAATTTTTACTAGTTTAATTGTTTAAAAATATACGTTTATTGTTGCAATTTTGCATTCTTTGGTTACTAGGGAGACTGAATTTTCCATGCTTGTTTAACAGTTCTGCTCTTCCTGTGACAAAGTGAACTATGTATTCTTATTCTTGGACCATTTTATGCAGAATATATTTTAAAACAAACTGGATCAAAATGGTTCACAGAATATAAAACTTTTAGAGGAGAACATAGGAAAAAAATGTCCAGATCTGGAGCTTGGTGAAAAATTCTTAGACTTAATACCAAAAGCATGATCCATAAAAAAAATATTAATAAATTGTACCTCATCAAAATTAAATTTAAAAAATCAAAATTTTAAACTTTAAAAATGAAAAGGTTTTGCCCTATGTAAGACCATGCTAAGAGAATAAAAGACAAGCTACAGAGTGGGAGAAAATATTTGCGAACTACATATCTAACAAAGGACTAGTATCTAGGATTTATAATGAACTTTCCAAACTCAATAGGAAAAAACAAATAATTCAATTAGAAAATGGGCAAAATATACGAAAAGACATTTCACTGAAGAGGATCCACAGATGGCAAATAAGCACATAAAAAGATATTCAGCATCATTAGGGATCAGGTAATGCAAGTGAAAACCATAATGAAATACCACTACATACCTATCAGAATTGCTAAAATAAAAAGTAGTGATAGAGATTGGATTAAAGATGGTGGCATGAGAGGTGAGAGAGAGGCCTCCTCCTAAAACCATGTATAATACGAAAATATAGTTAATACAACAAATCCTGAAAGAGAAATAGGGAAGAAGGCTGTGCCAGACTGCATACACCTAGAGAAAAGAACAGACCTCACAGAACAGGGTAACATACCAAAGCCGTGACAAGCCATTCCCCAACTCCAAGAAGAGAAAGGATGTGAGGAGGGAGTGGAGGTCTAAGATTGCTGAACACCCAGCCCTAAAAATCTGCTTTGGATGCACAAACCTACATCACATGGTACACTGGAGATTAGTGGGGTTGGAAAGCTAAGACAGGTGGAATACTTGGAGAGACTGAGTTGTGGAAAACGGGGATCTACATCCAGCTGCTCTGGGACAAAAGAAACACAGGCAGTCTGAGAGACTTCCTAACAGTGAGAGGGCTGCTGAAGGGGCAAGGATTGCGCAGAGCTTGCTGCTCAGGAGAAAAGACAGGTGGACAAAATGGTCCAGGTGCTCTCTACCCAGCGGGTTGGTAACTTTCAGGAGCTTCAGGCCATCCCCCTGGCTGGCAACGCAGTTCCAAGGCCACCCCCCCACAACCATGATACACAGCCTGCTGTGCCTTCCTCCCAGCCGGCCAGCACTGGTTTGCAAACTGGCAGTCCCTGCCCTGACATCAGGCCAGCCAGAGGGAGACCCTGCCTACAGCACCTGCAAACGCAAAGCGTGGAGGCTTTCTTTTATTTTTTTTTATTTTTATTTTTTAATATAATTTATTTTATTATCATTAATTTACAATTACATGTGCAATATTACGATTATTAAACTACCCCTTCATCAGGTCCA
>JAVSCE010017461.1:0-54548 GCA_032199065.1 Smutsia gigantea
CACCTGGCTCTAATATTTTATAATTCCATTGTGGAATATAAACATAGAACCGGACACAAGAAACTCACTGTGAAGGGATGGCTTCTCCAGGGATTGGCAGCGCAAGCAGTCTTACCTAACTTTTTAAATAAATTATTTACAAGGAGTGCCTAATAAAATCTTGGAGTCGTCGGATGACAGGGAACACTCCGGGATCATGAAATGCCAGTTGTGGGATGATATGCCTCCTAGACGGCAACCACACTGGCCTTGTCTAAGAGCCCTTGAACCTGCCGTCCTCCTCCTGATACTGGGAACGAGCACTTGCTATTCCTTCTGTCTTGAATACTCTTTCTGTCTCTCTTCACTAGTTACCTCAGCTCAAGAGTCACTTTCCCTGACCAGACTGAATCATCCTTTCAGAGGTTCTCCTTCATTGCAGTGCATTCCTCTTCCTCATAGTGCTGGTCACAGTTGTGATTTTCTATTAGTATGATTGTTTGATTGATGTCTTTTTCTCTCACTAGACCATATTCTCCACCAGAGTGTATTTTTGTTTTTGCTCATCGTTGTATTCACATTCTTGGCAGAGAGCTGATGCTCAGTGAATACTTGTTAAATATCTCCAAAGGTTGTGTGAGGAGGGAGAAAAGTGGCTGATGAGTTTTATTTGGGGGAAGTGTCAAGCTGTTCCAACAAGCTGGAAATCCTCTGAGTTCTCCATCCCATCTTGGAAAAAAGTTAGGGATTGAAGTTACTTTCTGGTGACAGCGAAAGAACAGGCACTGAATGAGGCCACTATTTAGCAGAATAGCAAGATAAGCTAAGAAAGGAGGCAGACATATGACTAAGAAGTTTGGAGTTCCAGTAACAATCCTGGGTAAGGGCTCACAGTCAGAACCCAATGTGGAAGTTACTAACGCATTGTGAGTCCCATGGCTAGCACCTTTGGAAGAAACAAGGACTACATGAAAATAGCCAATGACAATTTGTAGCTGTCTTTGCAGCAAGCAGATCAAGAAAGAGTAGACCTTCTTCTTGGAGTAGAAGGAATGATGTTATCAGATAGCAAAGGGAAAACAGAGCTCCTAAATTTGACTCTCATCTTTATCTCAAAAGATTTTTCTCACTAGAATGAGTAGAATAAATATAAGGATGGAATTGAATTCCAGTATAGGTGAGATAACAGTAAGAGTCCAAAATTACAGGCTCAAATGAAAGACATTTGGGGACTCTGAAAGTCTGCTGATAAGAAAATTAGAAGTGAGATGGATTCCAGACATGGAAATCAGATAGATGTTGCCAAAAATTTCAAGGGGAGAGGTAGATATCAGAGAGCAATGACTAAAGTTTGTGGTATTCATCACTGAACAAAAACAAATTGATTTGGAAACAGATGATTTGTTCTTAGACACAGAAGCAATGCTCAAAAAGGTGGCCTCACCATGGGCTCTCTGAGCAAAGCTATGCTCAGCCAACTTCAGATCACACAGGTACTGGGAGTCAGAGGCACCTGATGGCCCTTTATGATACCCTTGAGAAACAAAGGTCAGATGATATTAGAGATTGGTGTATTAATACAGATCCAATGGCTGTGTTCAGAGACTAGTTTAACAGATTTTACCATGGAGGAAGATTATAAATCTTTCCAAATTCTGAATTTAGAAAAAGTCAAATTAGATAGAGATTGTTTTCACTATTTGAGGAGAAATCAGGGTGACTTTCTTTAAAAGTTAATGTGCTACATAATTATATGAGTACAAAACAATATGTCAGGTCTGACAGTCAAGCTCTGTTGACAGTTCCACATCTGGACAGTGGGAAAGCAAATTACTACACTGAGCATTTGGAGCTTTAGGGGTAAACAGTGGTTATTATGCAACCAGCATACTAATCATAAGGCCCAAAGTGATCACGAGTTGAAAGCGTGTGTTGAAATATGCTGTGTTTAAGTATAAAATGTTTGCACTCAAGGAATTAAAATTTACACTGCACGCTTCTATAAATTCTTCCTCATTCAACAAAACATTCCATGTTTTGTCTAAAGCAGCAAATCCAATGGATGCTAGCTGGGTTTAGGAGTTTGGGGTTGAAATGTCAATGATAGCTGAATTTCCCTTTAATTTGAAACATGATAGAAAATGGTGTCCAGAATCCTGGAGGGCAGGTAAATGGGATGCATGCCCCTTTCTTTGTCTTCCTAGCTTTTCTGTAGGGCTTGACTCCAAGAAAGTCAATGACCATGTAAATTATTCATGAGCACTATCTGGGCTCCCAATCAGCCAATGAGCCTAGGACAAAAGAATAATAGTCTTTTTTTTCCTTTAGCAAAGTGACTCATTGACTGCTTACTTCTTAGCCCTCAATTCTTGGTTTCTGGGCCATGGCAGGCTCCAGACCTTCCAGCCAAAGGCAAAGGGGCAGACCCTTCTCTTGCTGTATCTGCTAGGAACTGGGCTTCTGTTCCACCATGAAATGCAAGTGAACACTTCTGAGAATCAGGGTCAGAACACAAGCAGAAAAGCACATAAATGTACCTGGCCTGTCTCCTCTCACATAAGTCACAGCCGGCTCAGAGAGAGAAAAGAGTCATGCAAGAGGGAGCCTAAGGCCCTACCTTCTAAAATCCCATTGGTCAATGTCTTGCAGATGGGATCATTTTTGTAATTTGCTAGAAAATAAACACTACCTCGGGGAAAAAATAATAAGTCCAAACAAACAACAACAGAAACTGCACAGACATACCTTGGAGATATTGTGGATTCGGTTACAGACCAAGGATCATAATAAAGCGAGTCAAATGAAATTTTTCATTTTCCAATGCATATACAAGTTATGCTTACACTATGCTGTAGCCTATTAAGTGTGCAATAACATTATGTCTCAAAAACAATGTATATACTTTAATTGAAAATGTTTACTGCTAAAAAATGCTAACCATGATCCGAGCTTTCAGCTAGTCCTAATCTGTCTGCTGGTGGAGGGTCCTGCCTCAGTGCTGATGGCTGCTGACTGATCAGGGCGGTGGCAGCTGAAGGCTCGGGGGGGGGGGGGGATTTCTTCAAATAAGACAACAGTGAAGTTTGCCACAAATGATTTCTCTGTAGCGTGTGATGTTGTTTAATAGCCTTTTACCTACAGTAGAACTTCTTTCAAGATTGGAGTCGATCCTCCCAAACCCTGCTGCTGCTTAACCAACTCAGTTTATGTAATATTCTCAACCCTTTGTGGTCATTTCCACAGTCTTCACAGCATCTTCACCAGGAGCAGATTCCATCTCAAGAAACCTGTTTCTTTGCTCATCCAGAAGAAGCAACTCTCATCTGTTAACATTTTATCATGAATTGCAGCAATTCAGAGAACATCTTTAGGCTCTACTTCTAAATCGAGTTCTCCTGTTTTTTTCCACCACATCGACAGCTACGTCCTCCACTGAAGTCCTGAACCCCTCAAAGTCATCCACGAGGGTTGGAATCAACTTCTTCCAAACTCCTGTTGATGTTGGTACTTTGACCTCTTCCCACGAATCACAAATGTTCTCATGGCACCTGGAATGGTGAATCTCTTACAGAAAGTTTTCTGTTTACTTTGCCCAGATCCTTCAGAGGAATCACTATCTATGGCAGGTATAGCCTTACCAAATGTGTTCCTTACATAATAAGACTTGCAAATTGAAATTACTCCTTGATCTCTGATGGGCTGCAGAATGGACATTGTGCTAGCAGGCATGAAAACAACATTCATCTCATTGTGCATCTCCTTAAGACCTCTTGGGTGACCAGGTGCATTGTCAGTGAGCAGTAATATTTTGAGAGGAATCTTTGTTTTCTGAGCAGTCAGTCTCAATAGTGGGCTTAAAATATTCCATAAACTATGTTATAAGTAGACACGCTATCATCCAGGCTTTGCTGTATCATTTATAGAGCACAGGAAGTGTTGATTTAGCATAATTATTAAGGGCCCTATAATTTTCAAAATGGTCAATGAGCACCGGCTTTGACTTAAAGGTCTGATCTTCTCTCCAGATCATTAGAACTTTCTCCATATCAGCAACAAGGCTGTTTGGCTCTCTTAGCACCCATGTGTTCACTGGAACAGCACTTTTAATTTTCTTCAAAACCTTTTCCTTTGCATTTGCGACCTGGTTGTTTGGCACAAGAGGCCTGGTTTTGGGCTATCTCAGCTTTCGATGAGCCTTCCTCACTAAGCTTGATCATTTCTAGCTTTTGATTCCAAGTGACAGATGTGTGACTCTTCCTTTCACTTGAACACTTGGAGGCCATTGGACAGTTATTTCTTGGCCTAATTTCAATATTGTTGTGTCTCAGAGAATAGGAACACTGAGGAGAGGGAGAGAGATGGGGGAAAGGCCTGTTGGTGGACCCGTCAGAACACACACAATATTTATTAAGTTCACTGTCTTATATGGGCATGATTTGCGGTGTCCCAAAACAATTACAACTGTGACCTTAAAGATCACTGATCATAGACCACCATAACAAATATAATAATGAAGAAGTTTGAAATGTTGCCAGAATTACCAAAACATGACACAGAGACATGAAGTGTGCAAATGCTGTTAAAAAATGTCACCAAGAGTTTTGATACAGGCTTGCCACAAACCTTTAATTTGTTAAAAAACACAGTCTCTGCAAAGCTCAATAAAGTAAAATGCAATAAAATTTGGTGTGCTGTTGTTGGGTAGGTCAGAAGCATCGTCCACGGAGATCATTTTAGCTCTGATAAAGCCATCCTGGGACACGTATGATAAATGAGGCTGTTTGAAGCTCCCCAGTTTCTCACTGTGCTCTCTGGATCAAAATCACACTCTTCTATGACCCAAATATGCCCTTTACTGTGTATAAATTCCAAGGCCTGGGCTTTCAAAGGCTTAGCCTTAAGACTCTGCTCTCAAGCCAGTACACTGAATGGAATTAAATTATCCCATGAAATAAATCTACCTGATAAAAATAGTACCCTAATCTATCCTAATTAAATATGTTCCCTTGATGCCCAGCACATCAGTTAAAGCCTTCACATGGGATTCAAGTCAAAGAGTAAATTAAATTCTGTTGTTTATAAGCTACCCAAGTGTGTGGCATTTGGTTATAGCAGCCCAGAGGGTCTAAGACACTCACGCCGCCTCATTTTCATGAGTTAAACGCCTTCCCACCAGAAGAGGAATAAGAAGCCCACTCTTCAGGGGTGCTCTAACCTAGTCTCTCCTGAGGAGACTGTAGCCCAGTGTTAAAAATGTAATTTGAACTCTGGCTTTACTACCAGCTAATAATGTGGTTATTAAGCCTTTTTAAGACTCATTTATTCATCTAAATGACAAGAATGATAGCTCTACAATAACACCACTGGGAGGATTATGAGAGAAACGCAGGGAAAGTGCTGGGCCTGTAACAAGCACTCAGTTCAGCTCTTGTTGCCATTGTTAAGACTGTTGTTTTGATTTATAACAGAAGTACCTGCCAAGTAGGGGAGTCATTATTTTTAAAAGTTAAATGTGGGGAAGGCTTTCTCTGGGGTAAACAGAGGAGAAAGAGACAGATGAGCCACAGAAGAATGGAAGTGGAGCTCATGGCCCAGAGTCTAACATCACCACCAGGAAGACTGCTGAACTCCCATCACCAGGTGACATCAGTGACCACAGCCAGCCATGTGCCGGGAAAAATGCTGAGACACAGACACTCCACACAGGAGCAGCCAGGGGCATGTCCTAGCCTGGTCAAGAAGCTCAACACACAGGCTGTCTAAAGCAACTTGGGGCAGCTCCATCACTTAACAATGAGTGGAGATTTCTGATCACTTTCAAGCGGGCCACTCCCACGGCTGGCTATCCAGCCCGGCTCCTTGCTCTGCACCTCCTTCTGCACCTCACAGCTGGGGCTGCGACAGAGGGCGACAGCCTGGTGGGTTTCAGGCTCCACTCCCAAGATTAACTTAGACATTTCTGTGTGGGGCCTGTTCCACCTGCTTTCCCACTTCTCTCTGGCTTTGTTGACCAGTTTTGCTACAATCTTTACCAGCCTCATGTCTCTCTTCTTATTTGGAGTCCCAGGGTATTTAAGAAAAGTCCATTTTAAAGCTCTCTCACACCTTAATGATGATGTCAATACTGTCATGAGCTCACAGAAGGAACAGCATTTAGAAAGGCTAATATATAGCAAATTTCAACCAGGAAAATCGTTTGACATCCATGCTTCTAATGCAAAAGAGAATTTTTCTCAAAGGCAAGAAACAATTGTATCTCAAGAGAAAAAAAGAGTGTATGTGGCAACTATGTTATGTTATTTAAAGAGTAGGAGGACATTCACAACAGAAAAAAGGAAAATTAAAGAACAAAGAGTGTCTGACACCATTTCCCAATTTACCCAACCTGTGTCTGACTGAAGTTTCATCTGATACCCCTTGGGCTCTGAGATCTAACAATGTCAATCAGATTTTAAGCCCATTCAGAGTACTATATATTATGATCAAAAGGTGTGTGCCATGAAATGGAATCAAACAATATTTGAGAGGGGGCTACAATTTGATAAATACCATCAAGCAACTCACCGACAGTTCACCTCTTAGCTCCTCACCTGGAGAGCTGCAAGTGCATCTGACTGAGATTATTATTGTACCAACCTGGGGCAATGTTAAAGCTATCCACACTCTTCAGTTTAAGCATGGATTCGTAAAATGCAATGCACCACTTCCAACTTTAAAACAAAAAAGAGAGCAACAATGTGGCCAGCACCTTGCCAGGCTTGGATATAACAAGCCCTTAGCCAACCTGGGCTGGACTGATTCATGAGACGCTTCGAGCCTCTCAGCCTGTTTTATGAATACCACATGAGGGCAAGTGTTAGCTTGCAGGCACTGCTGAGCAGTGTTACTCATATATTCTAACGGACACTCAAACTTTTGCGAATTTAATTCCAAGTAGATTTCTATTGATTACCATGAGAGATGGAAGGATGGATTAAGCTAGGAAAATGAACAATAGATATATTATGAGAGGGGTTACCAGCAATCGAAACTCACCTGTAGATGATTCCTTTCTCGTGTAGGAACATGAGTGCTGAAATGATTTCTGCAGCATAGAAACGAGCTCGTGCTTCATCAAAACGACGAGACTTCTGAATGTGAAACATCAAGTCGCCCCCATTCACAAATTCCATCACGAAAAACAGTCGGTCCTGGACACAAACACAAGAGAGGCTCCAGTGTGGTGCAGCCATTAGCCTAGGGTTCAGCCAGCATCACATTGCCTGGGTGGGGCTGTGTGTCAAAGGGAGGCCCTCAACGAAATGCCCTGACAGCGGGTGAGCGCCAGAGGGTCTGGTGGGAATAGACCCCTGGGATGGTGAGGATCCCCTTTAGGTAATTCCACATAACCTTGAATTTCTTCATTAAATAAGAAGTAAAGAAGGCCACAGAATCCTTGGCTCTGGTTTTAGTTCTGCAACTTAAACACCATGTAACTTTGAGCTTATTTTTTTTTTCAAAGCAACATTATTAAAGTGAAAACAATGATGCTACCCCCATCCAGTCATAGAGTTTTATAAATTGGAAGAGAACAACATAAATCTAAAGGTGCATGCCTTTCTTCTGGAACACACAGGGTTAAATACAGAAAGTAAGAGACATCTAACAGGTCCTCACACTGGGCAGAGAACAATCACAGGAAAAGGAAAATGCTTTAGCAATCAGCCAAACAGCAGTTTCATGACAGCCTCAGAGTAGCCTCAATATCAGAGAATCCACTCAGCCCACCAGAAGATTCTTGAGTCAGGAGTGGGAACACCCGGACAAGCATGGTGATGCCTCCACCTGGAAGGAACTCTCAACTCTGCAGGTGAAAAGGGCTCCTAAAAACGATGCAGTGCCCTATGTATTGTGCAAGAGGTGTGAATAAGGGCTGTGAAAATGAAGACTGCTTAATGAAAGCAATGTTAAGTCTCAGTTAAAAAGTGATGTCTCCACAGTATAGCACAGAGAAGACAAGTAGTGACTCTATAGCATCTTAACTACACTGATGGACAGTGACTGCAGTGGGGTGTGTGGCACTGGACTCGATAACCACAATGTTGCTCATATGAAACCTTCATAAAATTGTGTGTCAATAATACCTTAATAAAAAAAGAAAAGTGATGTATCCAAAACTGACAGTGTAAAAGCTTTGTGTCAGGAACCTCTAAAATCAGTGGATTCCTTTACTGGCTCCCACAACATTTACAAAGTCCCTGATAAGCTAGGTTCTGGGGACCCAACAGAGAGCAGAAAAGGCACAAAACAGAGACAGTTTCTACCCTTACAGAGGCTTCTGTGGGAGATACACATTACTTTAAAAAAATAAAAAGTCACGTAAGTAAGTAAATTTGCAAATTCTGGCACGTCCTCTTCAGGAAAAGCAAAGGAAACGATGACATCTGATCATCTGCTGGGGAGTCTGTGGCGGCATCTCTGAGCAAGTGAACCATAAGCTAAGGCCTGCAGGGTGACCCCCCAGGCCAGCTGATCACCCCTGTGTGGGGAGGAGGGTGGGAGGTATTTTATCAGCTCACAAAGGATGTGCAGATGCAGAACCCATCTTCCTTTACGGTTGTAAGGCTGTCAGCTTTGCCTAGAGCATGATCGGCTTTGCGATGGTGTCACCACACATTCACAGCCGAACACTGGACACTCTGAGTTGCTTTTCACCTGCGGATACATCACTGCTTTAATCAGGCCCATCCGGGTCAGAAAACACCACAACTTGTGACGCCTATTTCTGATTTTAAGTAAGTCCCGCATTAGGAGGAAAAAGTCCCCTGAATCTATGAGATCTCTCAGCTACGAATATGAGTGAAGATGGAATTGCAAAATTCACACACACACAAAACCAAACCAAACAACAACATCAAGACAGCTCTCCAGGTTGGCCACCCTGAGCCAACAGAGAAGTAAGCACCGTGAGCCATGCAGGCCAGCAGCCGTCACTGAGCGGGACTGACAAGTGATGAGGCAGAGCTGGGAGCACAAGCTCTGGTGAGCAATGGCGCTCCATGATTCCTGTCTGTAAAGGTCTCAGGTGGGATGAGCAGGTTAGCAGTGGGGTGGGGCCACTTCCTGATGCGGATGTTGCATTCATTTCGAGGGGTGGCTGAGGGGGACCAATGAACGTTACCCCAAACCACCCCTCAGCAGGTAGATCAGTGTTACACATTTTTTGTTAACTGGCCTGTTCACCTTTTTTTGGCTCTGACCAGCAGTCACACAGTTTCCAATAGCTCGAAATACCTGATTACTAGAACTGGGTCAGTAGGTAAGTGGCTCTTCCTTAGACTGCTGGAAGTCAGTGTACTTGGCAAGAGTTTCTACAGCAGTAGTTATCAACACGGGGAGGGCATTATAAGGGAAATGTCATCTATTTCTAGCTCCCCCTCAAATCATTCTCCTATCTCAAGTCTGAACAGGCAGACTATGGGCTACATTCCAGGTCTGGGGGAAGGAAACACAGCCTTCTAGTCCCGCTCAAGCCCTTTCTCAGCCCCACCTCCAGCCCAGGAGGCAGATTCTCAGATAATGCAGCTGGTTGGGGGTGGGAGGGGCACCCATACCTACCATGCACAGCAAGGAAGTCACAAGCTACAGAACTGCCAAAAAAAAAAATGGGTTTCTTTCCATTCAGTTTCATTTCTAACACATCTGGCACCACCTAGAACAGTGGGTACAACTCACACCCCTTGGGATACATGCAGCTCTTGAAGCAAGCAGGAAGGGGAAACAAGCCAGCTGAGACACAATGATGACTTAACAGAAAATAATGTCCATCCTATCAAAGGCCTAAAATAATGTCACAAGGTGGAAAAATAAAAATATGTTTATAGCAAAGCACTTTTGCTTAAGGAAACCCCTGTTTCTATGCCCTTCTTTTCACCCTCTTTTAAAATGTTTGCTGCAGAGGTGGTTAAAATCTGGCAGCAATTTCTCAAAGATTTCCTTTGTAGAGGAGACAAATGACAAAAATGTGCAGCTTTTAGCAAAGAAGACCCACACCACCATTAGGTGGTGGTGGGAAGGGGGTGGTGAGGGAGCGGCCGTCATCAGCCATAAGGTTTCATTAAGCATGTCCTCGGGCGGAGCTTCGAGAAAGTGTGCACTGAACAGCGGCCGCTGCTGCTGGTGGCTGTGATGGTGAGGATATTTTCAGGTAAAAAAACAAAGATCAGACTTCCGGGAAGATGGCGGTGTGAGCAGGGCGGCAGAAATCTCCCAAAACTACATAAATCTATGAAAATACAGCAAATACAACTATTCCTAAAAGAGAGACCAGAGCACACAGGAAAGTGCACAGCATGCAGCTACACCTGACAGGACTCAGCACTCGCGAGGTGCGTAAGATACAGAGCCATGACCCGGCACCCGAGTACTCACCCACCCCAGCGCACCAGTGGGAGGAGAGGATTCGTGAGCCTGGGAGGGAATGGAGGAGCAGGCCCACGAAATACCCAGCCCCAGTGCTCTGTGCCGGAAGCGCTGACACACACTGCGCGGTGCATCGGACATTGGAGAGGCAGAAAGTGCAGGTTTTGAGCCAGGAACGCGCTGGTTCGTGCAGCCAGCGCCCAGGGACAAGAGAAAAGCACGTGCGGTTTGTGGCAGTCTCGGAGAGGCGGGAGGCCCAGCGAGGGAAAACCATTGCCCGGCACGCTCAGCCCAGAGGTCTGGGAATCCTGAGGAACTTCAGACCCCTTGGCTGGTGACTGAGAAAAGGTAGCAGCCACACTAGGGCTTCATACAGAGAACAACAGCCTTCCATTCGTTCCTGCCCCAGCCAGAGCTACAAAGAGCGGCACGGCCACGGCTGTGGATTAGTGGAGCAACAGCGACACCTACAGCACGCTTAGAGAATCCACTCCAGGTGGGCTTTTTTTCTTTTTCCCTTTCCTTTTTCTTTCTTTTCTTTCCTTCTCCTTTCTCTCTTTTCTTTCTCCTCCTTCTTTTTTTTGCTTGTTTTTTTTTCCCTTTGGTTTTTCTTTCTTTTCTTTCTTTCTTCTTTCTCTCTTTTCTTTCTCTTCCTTCCTTTTTTTCTTTTTTTTATGGTTTTCTTTTTTTTTTAAGTCTTAAAGAGCCCAGCTGACATACGTGGTACCTACCAGCGACCATGCCTATCAACATGAAAAGACAGAGGAATATGGTACAGACAAAAATCACCCAGACCCAGACAACTCCTGACAGGGAACCTGAAAGGATGGAAATGCAGAATTTTCCTGAAAAAGAATTCAGAATAAAAGTCATAACCATGCTGATGGACCTACAGAGAAATATGCAAGAGCTAAGGGAGGAAGTGAGGGAAGTCAGGAAAAATAAGGCAGAAATGAGACAAGCCATTGACGGGCTCAGCAGCAGACTGGACAAGATGCAAGAGACTGTTAATGCAATAGAAATCAGAGAACAAGAACACAGAGCAGCTGAGGCAGAGAGAGATAAAAGGATCGCTAGGAATGAAAGAATATTAAGAGAACTATGTGACCAATCCAAATGGAACAATATTCGCATTATAGGAGTATCAGAGGAAGAAGAGAGAGAAAAAGGGATAGAAAGTGTCTTTGAAGAAATAATTGCTGAAAACTTCCCCATGCTAGGGAAGGAAATAGTCTCGCAGTCCATGGAAGCCCACAGATCTCCAAACACAAGGGACCCCAGGAAGACAACACCAAGACGCATAATAATAAAAATGGCAAAGATCAAAGATAAGGACAGAGTATTAAAGACAGCTAGAGAAAGAAATAAGATCACCTTCAAAGGAAAACCCATTAGACTAAACATCAGTTAAACATAAGACTTCTCAACAGAAACCTTACAGGCTAGAAGAGAATGGCATGACATATTTGACGCAATGAAACAGAAGGGCCTTGAACCAAGAATACTGTATCCAGCATGATTATCATTTAAATATGATGGAGGGATTAAACAATTTCCAGACTAGCAAAAGCTGAGAGAATTTGCCTGCCATAAACCACCTCTACAGGACATCTTAAAGGAACTGCTCTAGAGGGAAGCACTCCTAAGGCTAAAAAGCTGTCACCAGAGAAAATAAAATCATAGCAAAGAAAGCAGACCATCCAAATACTAACTAAAGGCAAAGAATAAAACACCTATTATAGAAAGAATGGAGGAGGAGGAATAAGAAGGGAGGGAAATAAAGAAACATCAGACGGTGTTTACAATAACTTTACAAGAAAGTTAAGTTAGATTGTTAGATAGTTAAGAAGCAACCCTTGAACCTTTGGTAACCACAACTCTAAAGCCAGCAATGGCAATAAGTATATATCTATCGATAATCACCCTAAATGTAAATGGACTGAATGCACCAATCAAAAGACACAGAGTTACTGAATGGATAAAAAAGCAAGACCCATCTATATGCTGCCTACAAGAAACTCACCTCAAATCCAAAGATATCCCCAGACTAAAAGTGAAGGGATGGAAGAAGATATTTCATGCAAACAACAAGGAGAAAAAAGCAGGTGTAGCAGTACTTATATCAGACAAAATAGACTTCAAAATGAAGAAAGTAGCAAGAGATAAAGAAGGACATTACATAATGATAAAGGGGTCAGTCCAACAAGAAGATATAACCATTATAAATATATATGCACCCAACACAGGAGCGCCAGCATATGTGAAACAAATACTAACCGAATTAAAGGAGGAAATAGACAGCAATGCATTCATTTTAGGTGACTTCAACACACCATTCACTCCAAAGGACAGATCAACCAGGCAGAAAATAAGTAAAGACACAGAGGCACTGAACAACACACTAGAACAGATGGACCTAACAGACATCTACAGAACTCTACACCCAAAAGCAACAGGATACACATTCTTCTCAAGTGCACATGGAACATTTTCCAGAATAGACCACATACTAGGCCACAAAAAGAACCTCAGTAAAGTCAAAAACATTGAAATTCTACCAACCAACTTCTCAGATCACAAAGGTATAAAACTAGAATTAAATTTTAGAACGAAAACAAAAAGGCTCACAAATACATGGAGACTTAACAACATTCTCCTAGTTAATCAATGGGTCAATGATCAAATTAAAACAGAAATCAAAGAGTATATGGAGACAAATGACAAAAACAACACAAAGCCACAACTTCTGTGTGATGCAGCAAAGGCAGTTCCAAGAGGAAAGTATATTGCAATCCAGGCCTATTTAAAGAAGGAAGAACATTCCCAAATGAATAGTCTAAAGACACAATTACTGAAATTGGAAAAAGAAGAACAAATGAGGCTCAAAGTCAGCAGAAGAAGGGACATAATAAAGATCAGAGAAGAAATAAATAAACTTGAGAAGAACAAAACAATAGAAAAAAAATCAATGAAACCAAGAACTGGTTCTTTGAAAAAATAAACAATATAGATAAACCCCTAGTCAGACTCATTAAGAGAAAAAAGAGAATCTACACACATAAACAGAATCACAAATGAGAAAGGAAAAATCATGACGGACCCCACAGAAATACAAAGAATTATAAGAGAATACTATGAGAATCTATATGCTAACAAGCTGGAAAACCTAGAAGAAATGGACAACTTTTTAGAAAAATACAACCTTCCAAAACTGACAAAACAAGAAACAGAAAAACTAATCACACCAATCACCAGCAAAGAAATTGAAGCGGTAATCAAAAAAACTACCCAAGAACAAAACCCCCGGACCAGATGGATTCACCTCTGAATTCTACCAGACATATAGAGAAGAAATAACACCCATTCTCCTTAAAGTTTTCCAAAAAATAGAAGAGGAGGGAATTCTTCCAAACTCATTCTATGAAGCCACCATCACTCTAATACCAAAACTGGGCAAAGACCTCACCAAAAAAGAAAACTACAGACCAATATCCCTGATGAACGTGGATGTAAAAGTACTCAACAAAATATTAGCAAACCAAATTCAAAAATACATCAAGAGGATTATACACCATGATCAAGTGGGATTCATCCCACAGATGCAAGGATGGTACAACATTCGAAAATCCATCAACATCATCCACCACATCAACAAAAAGAAGAACAAAAACCACATGATCATCTCCATAGATGCTGAAAAAGCATTTGACAAAATTCAGCATCCATTCATGATTAAAACTCTCAACAAAATGGGTATAGAGGCAAGTACCTCAACATCATAAAGGCCATATACGACAAACCCACAGCTAACATCATACTTAACAGCGAGACGCTGAAAGCTTTTCATCTAAGATCGGGAACAAGACAGGGATGCCCACTCTCTCCACTGTTATTCAACATAGTACTGGAGGTCCTAGCCACAGCAATCAGACAAAACAAAGACATACAAGGCATCCAGATTGGTAAAGAAGAAGTCAAATTGTCACTATTTGCGGATGACATGATATTGTACATAAAAAACCCTAAAGACTCCACTCCAAAACTACTAGAACTAATATCTGAATTCAGCAAAGTTGCAGGATACAAAATTAACACACAGAAATCTGTTGCTTTCCTATACACTAATGATGAACTAACAGAAAGAGAAATCAGAAAAACAATTCCATTCACAATTGCATCAAAAAGAATAAAATACCTAGGAATAAACCTAACGAAGGAAGTGAAAGACCTGTACTCTGAAAACTACAAGACACTCCTAAGAGAAATTAAAGAGGACACTAACAAATGGAAATGCATCCCATGCTCTTGGCTAGGAAGAATAAATATTGTCAAAATGGCTATACTACCTAAAGCAATCTACAGATTCAATGCAATCCCTATCAAACTACCAACAGCTTTCTTCAATGAACTGGAACAAATAATTCTAAAATTCATATGGAACCACAAAAGACCCCGAATAGCCAAAGCAATCCTGAGAAGGAGGAATAAAACAGGGGGAATTACGCTCCCTGACTTCAAGCTCTACTACAAAGCCACAGTAATCAAGACAATTTGGTATTGGCACAAAAACAGACCCACAGACCAGTGGAACAGAATAGAAAATCCAAACATTAACCCAAACATATACAGTCAATTAATATTTGATAAAGGAGCCTTGGATATACAATGGGGAGATGACAGCCTCTTCAGCAGCTGGTGTTGGAAAAACTGGACAGCTACATGTAAGAGAATGAAACTGGACTACAGTCTAACCCCATGCACCAAGGTAAACTCAAGGTGGATCAAAGACCTGAATGTAAGTCATGAAACCATAAAACTCTTAGAAAAAAACATAGGCAAAAATCTCTTGGACATAAACGTGAGCGACTTCTTCATGAACATATCTCCCCGGGCAAGGGAAACAAAAGCAAAAATGAACAAGTGGGACTATATCAAGCTGAAAAGCTTCTGTACAGCAAAGGACACCATCAGTAGAACAAAAAGACATCCTACAGTATGGGAGAATACATTCATAAATGACGTATCTGATAAGGGGTTGACATCCAAAATATATAAAGAACTCATGCACCTTAACAAACAAAAAGCAAATAATCCAATTAAGAAATGGGCAGAGGACATGAATAGGCACTTCTCTAAAGAAGAAATTCAGATGACCAACAGGCACATGAAAAGATGCTCCACATCGCTAATCATCAGAGAAATGCAGATTAAAACCACAATGAGATATCACCTCACACCTGTGAGGATGGCCAACACCCAAAACACAAACAACAACAAATGTTGGCGAGGATGTGGAAAAAAGGGAACCCTCCTAAACTGCTGGTGGGAATGCAAATTAGTTCAACCATTGTGGAAAGCAGTATGGAGGTTCCTCAAAAAACTCAAAATAGAAATACCATTTGACCCAGGAATTCCACTCCTGGGAATTTACCCTAGAATTCAGCAGCCCAGTTTGAAAAAGACATATGCACCCCGATGCTTATCGCAGCACTATTTACAATAGCCAAGAAATGGGAGCAACCTAAGTGTCCATCAGTAGATGAATGGATAAAGAAGATGTGGTACATATACACAATCGAATATTATTCAGCCATAAGACGAAAACAAATCCTACCATTTGCAACAACATGGATGGAGCTAGAGGGTATTATGCTCAGGGAAATAAGCCAAGCTGAAGAAGACAAGTATCAATTGATTTCACTCATATGTGGAGTATAAGATCAAAGAAAAAAACTAAAGGAACAAAACAGCAGCAGACTCACAGAACCCAAGAACGGACTAATAGTTACCAAAGGGAAAGGGACTGGGGAAGATGGGTTGGACAGGAGGTATAAGAGGTAAAAAGGGGCATTATGATGGCAGATGTAATGTTGGGGGGGCATGGGGTGGGCTGTACAACTCAGAGAAGACAAGTAGTTACTCTATAGCATCTCACTACACTGATGGACAGTGACTGTAATGGGGTTGGTGAGGGGGACTTGATGAAGGGGGTAGTTTAATAATCATAATATTGCATATGTAATTGTAGATTAATGATCCAAAATAAATTATAAAGAAAAAGAATACTTAGGAGAAGCTAATAAAAGAAGTGATTAAAAAAAAAAAGAACATATGGGATGTGAACAATTTCCAGGGATGTGTTGTTTTAATTTGTCTGATTTTTCGCATACTAGTCAAGATCAAATAGACAACATTCACCATGGTATTGATAAGTTTTCACAAATGCCTGGGTTGTTAAATTGGTTTTCTTTGTTTCATTGGATATGGCCTATAATTGTAGGTCTAATACTGTTATGCACTTGTATTCCTGTTCTCCTAGTGTGTGCGCGGAAGGCAGTTGTTGGTCTTTTAAAGCCAATACAAGCATATGCTACTTTTCAAGAATTAACTTCAAGAAATAAGTGATTCCTTTTAAACAACTTGGTGAAATCATATACTGATTCCCCACCTGCATTTGCAGCAAGAAAATAATCATGTATATTGTGATTTTATCCAGAATTATAGCTGCTGGCTGTCCTCTCTTTCGTATTTTATCTCCCTGTTTGGTCCCAGGAGATGGCTGGTTAGCCAGAGACGGGTAAGATTCCTCATGGGAGGAACAACCTAAGACAGGCACAGTCGCAAGGGACCTCAGGTGAGAAACGTGGGGGCCAACTGAGGTGAGGCATAGAACCTCACCCCTGCAGACGAGAGAGACATTGCCTGTAACAAGCTATGTCACAGGCCGAGCCCAGCTAATCATTATTCTGGTACCTTCCACAAATATATGCATATGCATTTGCATCAATTAAAACAAAAAAGGGGGAAATGTGGGATTCACTTATAATTTAAGTATAAAAATCATATGAATAATCATAGTTGACTTGATTGATTATAATAACTGAATTAGTTTCTCTGATATGACTGCCTTTGCATTGTTCACCGTGTGAGAACTTGTTCACTATGTTCCTTGCATTGTTCACTTTGTGGGAGCTTGTTTACTGTATTGGAACTTGTTCGTTGCATGGTGAGCAATAATGTCTTGTGTATTGAAAAGTTGTTAAGAGAAAAAAAACTCAAAAGTTCACATCGCAAGAAAAAATAATTTGTAACTATGTATGTTGAAGGATGTTAACTAAACTTACTGTGATAATCATCTCACAATAAAAAATATAATAAAAAAATAAATAAATACCATTTGACCCAGGAATTCCACTCCTAGGAATTTACCCTAAGAATGCAGCAGCCCAGTTTGAAAAAGACAGATGCACCCCTGTGTTTATTGCAGCACTATTTACAATAGCCAAGAAATGAAAGCAGCTTACGTGTCCATCAGTAGATGAATGGATAAAGAAGAAGTGGTACATATACACAATGGAATATTATACAGCCATAAGAAGAAAACAAATCCTACCATTTGCAAAAACATGGATGGAGCTAGAGGGTATTATGCTCAGTGAAATAAGCCAAGCCGAAAAAGACAAGTACCAAATGATTTCACTCATATGTGGAGTATAAGAACTAAGAAAAAAAACTGAAGGAACAAAACAGCAGCAGACTCACAGAACCCAAGAACGGACTAATAGTTACCAAGGGGAAAGGGACTGGGGAGGACGGGTGGGAAGGGAGGGACAAGGGGGAAAAAGGGGCATTACGGTTAGCAGATGTAATGTTAGGGGGGCACGGGGAGGGCTGTACAACCCAGAGAAGACAAGTAGTGATTCTATAGCATCTCACTATGCTGATGGACAGTGACTGTAATGGGGTTGGTGGGGAGGACCTGATGAAGGGGGTAGTGTAATCACCATAATATTGGTCATTTAATTGTAGATTAATGATATCAAAATAAACTTAAAAAAAAAAAGATCACAAATGTGAATGATTTCACCTATAGCCGAAATGTAGATATGCAGAGAAAGGACAAAAAACACCTATAGAATGACTGAAGTTCACTCTTGGTTGTGGGGTCTGGGAAAACATTATTTCTTCTTTATACTTTCCAGTTTTGCTGAAGGTTTCTATGATGAGTGTGTATCACTTTTCTAATTAAAAACAAACCAAAGTCACATATGGTTTCTCCATATTTTTCTAATTCCCATTGGAAAGATGATAGGACAATAGAAGGCACAGAGTTGAGATTGGTGTACTTTTTTTAGGCAGAGGAAATAGGGAGGCAACTATGGGTAAGAGGGACTTTCACATCCTTTGATGCCCAGTATTAAGGGACACTATTAACCACTTTCCCCCTTGATGGCCTTTCTGAAGCCTGTAGTGAGCAGGCCATTGGGCCTGTTTACTTTGGGTGGAATGATATTCAAAATGAGACTCATTTGGCTCTGGTTTGGGTTCCAGGCTCCCCTGAGAGTTAACGGTCTGGTATGCAGGCTCTTTAGTATCTACTGACACTTTCAGAAATCTGTATTGCTTCCTTTAAGGTTCTCAACAAGAGGGAATGTCTACTGAGCACACACTACACCAGGCCCTGGGTAGGGACCTAGTGCCATAAAATGACCGAGACCCCACGCCTGCTATTAGGAAGCTCACAGACATGTAGATACAGCCCATCACACGGTCTGCTAGGTGCAGGGGAGGGGCACGGGACATCTCACGGCGACAGAGCAGGGGCACCTGAGTAGCCTGGGGGCTGGGGCAGCACTTGGGGAAAGGTTCTAAGGGGAGCCAGCTCCCTGGCCTTGATGGATGAGGAAGCAGTAGTCAGCCTGGAGTGGGGACGGGGGTGGGTGTGGTGGGGATCAAAGTGAATGAACAGCTGGTGTGTCAGGTGTGAGGCAGGGTGCAGCGATGGCAAAGGGAGACAGTTCCAGGCGCTGAGGCTGCTGAGAGTGCGCCATCACTGTAACACCCACGGCTGCTTCCACAGTCCAGGGCTGGCAGGGAGAGCAGAAGGCTAGTTAAGGTGTTTTCTCTCACCTCAGGCCCAGGTCACCCACAACAGAGACCTGCAGGGCCTCAGTCCTGTTAATATACACAGTCACTCACCAGTTGGTGTCTACCATAATTATAGGCCCAGTGTCTGGGCTGAAACAGGTAGCAGCTATGGGGCTTGTCTTGATAAAGACTCCAGGAAGTGCTGGAACCTGTCACATACAATGAAACATCAGCTACAAAAGTGAATCACTCCACCTAAATTTTTCTCCTATGGAATGAATTTCATCAACCAGAGGAAACCTTCCACATTTAGTGAATCCCCTATACAAAGCAAGGACCTGTATTTGAATTTCTGAAAGGAGGCTAAAGATAACCACCTCCTACAACTCCACTCTCAACTGTACTGTTCAACAGCTAGTCTCACTGATGGCCTGGCAAACACTGGTCATGCTTCACAAACTCAACTGTAAAGCCACTAGAGGAAGTGTCTCCGGGATCCCTGCATTTAGACGGGTGGTGCGCGGTGGATGAAGGTTGCCCTGAGTCACTTTGGGGTCCAGGAAGAGTTTCCCCATCCCATTCTAGGCAGCGACTGCAAAGACAACTCTTTCTGCAGTTAAGCCTGGTTAGCATTCCAGTTTCTCTGAAGTCCAGTTTCCTAGACACTGAGCCTAGACACCTGCACAGCTTTCCCTGAGGCCTCGGTCCTCTAAGGCAAATTCTGCCCTGAGCTGCCTGGGAGGAACCTAGGTCATGGAGATGGGTTTAATGTCAGTTCTAAAGCCAGGGGGCCTTGCTCCTTTCTTTTGCCCCTGATTCCACCAACCACAAATGCATGACATTAACGCAGGGTGAGGAACACCTGGGGGAATAAAAGTGACTTGGAGATCCCTTTGTCCCATACCTGCCTGCCCAGTGTGAATTACAGGAGGCCAGGGAGCTGGTGCTCACTTAATAACAGAGTTCCTGTGTCACCTGCCTGATGGCTCCCTTAACCCACTGTGACCTGACCCAAGTCTGCCCAGGGCTGTTCCTGCTCCAGGCCAAAGGGGATAAAAATATCCCCCTAACTGATAGTGGCCATTAGTAATAGCAGTACACATTCCCTAAAGCCCCTCACAAGGACTGTTCTTTTGGGATTTAAAACTGGTGGGAAATTGCATGAAGGTAAGTTCGAGACAGAGCACCCAGGTCAATGAAACCAATACACCAAGATGGTGCCTGTGACAAGAGGCCATCGCCTGAAGACGGTGGCTGTAGAGTGAGTAGTAGCCAGGGATGAGAGCCCTCATGGTCACTGTGGTAGACATCTTCGCAGGAGTCTGCTCAGCTCACTGATCTCTTTCTTAGAGAACTGCCCTGATGTGGTCACATGGGTACGTGGTAGCATCCTACAAGCAGCCAGCTCGACCAAGCTGCCCTCCACCCAAGTCACTTTCCCAGGAAGTTGGGCCTGAGATGGAGAGGTTGTGAATCAGGCCACACTGTGTGCAGGAACAGAGGGGACACAACTGAGGGAGCTGACGCTGCCGTTGCAGTGTGAGCACGTGGAATGTGTTAGTATAATGGAGCAGTGAAAGCGTGGTCGGATGCATGGCCAAGAAGGAAGCAGACTATGAGTGAAGCAGAGACAAGAGAGCGGGGAGCTTGAGCGAGCTGGGAATGAAACTACTGGGTTCCTCAGGCCTCTCCAGTTTCAGATCCCTGTTGAGACCTGGCCAATTCCTGCCCCTCGGTTCCATAAGACACCCCTGTATCTCTGAATCTTTATTTTCACTTCTCCCTTTTTTTGCCCAACCTTGGTTAAGTTATTTTTTGTTAATTGCTACCAGGAGAATTTTAACTGAAATACACACCGATTCTTAAGGGGCAGGAGGTATCCTTATTTATAAATCTGGATTAAAAACAGCTATAACTTACAGTGATCATGTGAGGATTAAACCAGAAGCAAAGCATCTTGCACAGCACCAGTCCCAGAAAAGAGGGCAACAAATGGAAGCTATTGTTATCGGCATCCCCCACACAGGGGCGAACCCTAACTCCACGAGCCCTGGGCCCAGGACTCAAGTCCCTGGTGAGGGCCAGGGGCTCTGGAGCCAGGATACCTGAGATGCAAAAGCAGCTCCCATGGTGTTGTATTTATTTTCTCTCTCTCAAGACTGTCATGTGAAAACTAGGGATAATAAGACAACTGAGTTCACAGATGTGTAAGCATTAAATGATTTAAGCTAAGAATTTTGAACAGTGCCCGGCACACAGGCAGCAGCGTTCAGTGAGTGTTAGCAACTATTTTCATCACTATCATCCTCATCATTACCGCCCCCACTGCCACAGTGCTCTGCTCCTGGGGCTTGGGCCGCTCACGGGGCTGCAGCGTCCTGGGTAGGGAGCTGCCCGCCGTGGATGCACACACGGTGCCCTGTTCACAGAGCTCTCATACTGGCAAGTAAACAGAAATGAGACCACAGACTCCTGACCCTTGGTGCCAGGCGGGGATCTAGAGGGCTCAAGGAGTCAGCAAGACTCCTAGGCCAGCTGCTGGGGTACAAGGGCATTTCCTGATACCACGTGATCATGGACCTGCTCCAGTAAGGAAGACTTCTTTCTGGGAAGTGATTACTAAGCAAGGGGTTACACAGCGGGATTTGATAACCAAAACATGTTAACCAAAGTTTCAGTTCCAATAAGTTTTCTAATGTTCTCATATCAGATGTAATTCATATTTTCTATTTTAAGAGCTTGATAATCATCATCATTATTGCAAAGCAAACATATTATAGCAAGTGAGACTTTTTATAGTAGCTCTTTTCTTCTATGAAGCTGACTCATTCTTATCAACAGATTGAGAAAGATTTTTGTTTAAAGCAAGAATCCATTGCCCCTACAATCTACAGACATAAATCTCAGTGGAAGATGTATTACAGTGAAGATGCAAATTACCCTTGGGAAATAATTCAAAAACTAGAAACATTTAAAGTTAATGACTAATTTACTTTTTGCTTTAAGGCAATATTAAGCTGAGAAACATCTCGACTTACGCAAATTCTAAGAATTACTTTGGAGTTATTTCTAAATGAATAACACATCAACCCTGTATCAAAAGCCACAGAGTACTGTTGATGGGCTGTGGGCAAGGGAGAGAAAAATCTCTGGGAACAGACAGCATCGTGTTGAATTTCTCATAGGGCCCCTTGCTTTATGATTTTTGTCCAGCGAAATCATCTACAGGGTGAAGAGGGAGTTCAAATCAACAGGGAACAGTTACTGACGTCAAAGAGGTCACAGTGGAAAAGCACCCTTGTGAGGAAATCTGATTGCACCATGCCCGAACTGGAAACAACTTGAATTTAACCACATTAAGAATGATTACAAAGTCTTCAAGGAAGAAACAGTGGAGGGATCTAATGGCTTCACTTTTTTTTGACTTGTCATTTTGTGCAAAAGATAATCAGAAGCTAATCCAATCACCTAGCAGCAGTATGAGGCATCTTGTCTGAGCTCAGAGACTAGTCTTGGGGAAGAAGACTATGTCTCCAATACAACAAGCCCTTAGGAACTTGTATTTCCAATGTGATGGACACAGCTCTTTTCAAAGACCGAGTGTTTTCCTGGTAAACTGGATGTGCTATTGCTATCTCTTATAATGAAACTCACAGAACTTACTGGAGTATATACCAGACAAGGGAAACAACGAGGCCATCTAACTTGTGTTTCAACACACCGAAGCATCTGGGCCAGAATGTTCTTAAAGCATAAATAAGCAGTGAACACATGAGCAGGGATACAGCAAAGGCAGAACACAGGTCCTCCCTTCCTGGCAGCACTGCCATGGACATCTCTGGTCCACACACATCTTGCCCAGAATCCTGGGCTGTGCTGGCTTTGGGTGCTTGGTCTTGTTTTCTACAGAGAACCTGACACCTCTGAAAGCAGAGCCCAGATGCGAAGTGGTGCAAAATAACATCAGGCACAGTGTTTGGACCCTGGAAGAGGTTAATAATCCCTGAGGAACTAATGTGGCAGGAGACCATTTGTGTTTCCTGCTACCATTTAAACTAGAACATTGGAAAATCTGGAACAAACTCCTTGGATTAGTCCTATCCATACATTTTATGTGAGAAAAGTGCAAAGAAGTGAAGCATCTTACCTATAGTTAAAATAGTTTTGGAAGAGTTCAAGAAGAGTAGCAGATCTACTTGGTGCCATGTCACTTCCCTGTACTTATAAAGCTCTGGGTTTTCTCTGTTTATAGAAGTAATTATATGTTCATAGTTCAAATGTGATATAAAGGAAATACATGAAAAGTTGAAGAAAAGAATAAAATGAAAATAAAATTTCTTATAATTCTGACACCCAGAGATAGAAGTCCAAATGCTGGGAGAAACAAAATTATTAATGGCTTTTAGCATCCAAAGACTGGAGATTTCAAGGCAACTAAGAAATTTACAAGGTAGTTTTAACTAGAATTTATTTTTGCCTTATGTCCTACTTACACTAAATACTCTATAGCATGGTTAAATAGGAGAAAAAGAGAAAATTAAAAACATACCCTGTTTCACTTACACTACAGAACATTTCTGATATGCTTAGTCATCAAAACCATTATTTTTTTTTTCCAGTTGCATACTATTCTGAATGCCATTTCTATGAAGTCCTTCAATGAGCTGGAGTTCTGATTAGGCTAATGGAAATAAGAGGACATGGTATTAATAATCTAGTCACTATACTACGATAAAGACCATTTTTATTTGTCCAGAAAAACAGGCATCTCAGAGCAGATTATTGCTAAGTTGGCATGGTGTTTTAAATCCAAATTTAGATTCACAAATAAGATATTTAGGTGATTATTCACTTTTTAACAGAGATTTAGTCACTTAAAAGTGTGTACAATAGGATTCCTTTAAATCATTACTTCACATGGTAAAATTCTCTTCGTAAAGAGTTTGGTTTAAGCACCAAATAGGAATAGACCTATTGAAGATATTTATGGATTTAGTTTGTATAAGGCTATAGAATAAGGAATAAAAATGCCATTTCACTTCTTTCAATCATTTTTCATGACGGGTTCCTAAACTTCACAACCTCTTAGGGGGAACAAGATCTCATCTCTCCCTCTGATCAATGGATGAATTAGACATTTCTACCTCACGGGTGGAGATTCTGGGTTACAGTTGCCTGAGTTAACATTTTTTGCAGTGAGAGAAGTACAAATCTAGTGAAGAATATTCCATATCTGCCCTGAGATGATGCCTGGGAATCCAAGGGCCAAGAGTTTGTCCCTTCCTCTGCTTCACAGTGTCACAGCACTTGAAGTTTCCATCTGGAATGTGCATTCCACATGCTGTTTTGAGTTTGATTCTTCCAGTGCAGCCACAACATGTTCTCTGGCCCTCTGGCTGGGGAACGAGACGTGTTCAAGTAAACGACTCTTCCACCATCTCTTCCCAAACCCTTTTTACATTATGGGTGAAATACTGATCTCCACTGTCCATTGGAAGAAATGCGATGTGGAAAGAGAGATGCAGAGCTTATTCTAAAGGTAGGGAGACCAAAGTAAAGGGGCAAGTCTAATAAGATGAGGGACAAAGCAATCAGAAATAGGTTAAAAGGTTTAGCCAGGGAAGAGAACATTGTGTTAACCGTGTAGGGAAACTTCAGTTGGATTAAGGTTCAGATAAGATTAAACCCCATCCTTTAAACACCAAGAATGAGAGCAGGGACTAAGGTGGTGACACTGACAGCCTCATCCCAACCCCAGTGGCAACGGATAGCTCTGAGTCCTTTGGTGAACTGACTTCATCTAGGCACTTGAGTTCTCTTCCTATGTAACCACTTCCTTTTGATTCTTCTTTCTTTTTTCTACTCTTCTCCATTCTGTTTTAGAAACTCCCTTTTCAGTCTCTTCCCTTCTCCATATAAACATCTACTGAAAGAATTTTAATTATAGTTTTTACTAAACCAAGAAGAAAACGATGACACTGAACTCTAATCTCCCACCAGAACTACGTTTCTGAGCAGCAAACATCTTACAACTGAATCTCCTGTAAAGTGAATTCATCATATTCCATTCCCTAGGCTCTCATCTGGCCATGCCTTGCCATTCTTATCCTAAAAGACCTATGGGTTCCTAGGGTTTCCTTGACTCAACTTCTGTGGCTGCTGCTTGGGGCAGGCAGGTCCAAGAGGCCACTGGTTCAGCGTCCTTACCAGGCCCGCTACCCCCCTCACCTCCCGCCTCCTTCTGCAGACAGCCCCAGAGAATGCTGCCTAAAGCACAAAATGCAGGCTGTGCCCTGACTTAAAATCCCCTGCCAGCTCCTTTTGCCTCTACAGTGGAGTCTAAGCTCCTTAGCAAAGAACATCAGACCCACTGTGACTGCTTCTTCCTCACAATCCACTTTTCCTCTCCTACAATCCTGCTACATAAAGTTAATTGAGGTTTTCTGGGCACATCATGCATTTGAATCCTCTGTGCCTTTGCACTGTTGTTACCTCCATCTGGGAGGCTCCCATTCATCCTCAAAACGCAGCTCAGACAGTCCTTCTTCTGGAAACCTTTCCAAATTCCCAAGTTATGGCTTTCTTCTATCATACCATGTTTTCAGTATCTGTGTTTAGGATGATCCTTGACTGAGATCAACTAGAGGGCAGGACCACATTTGGTTCTTCCATGTCTTGAGTCTCTGGCACTTAATGTGTGCTCAGTAAATGTCTACTGAATTGATTGAAAATTCAAGACAGAAACAATGTTATCATTTAACATAGAAAAAAGCCAGTATCTCTAGTGGCTAGGACCTACTTTCAATATTTAGAGACCACTCAGTTTTGAAGATAGCATCCAAGGTTTCTGTATCTTTAAATTGAAATGACATTTCCATTTACAAAAATCAAAAGAATGAAAATATCAAGTTTGCTTTCCCCAAAGCACCCTTATATTGCTACCAGCATTTTTTCACACTGGCTGAGAAATGTTTCTTAAAGCTTTGATTATCTCTATTTGTAAAATCCAGTCATGCCTATCACACATGGGTTGGGAATCTGACTCACAGAAAGGCAGCCCTTTAAGTTCAGGGTGGAGACGATGAGTTTCATAAAATACCACTGATTCAACACCTTGATGATAAAATAGAATTACCATCATTAAATGCCCAAATGAGGGAAGCTACACTATTCTAGTTGCTTGCTTTTAAACATCACCCATTTTAAATATATGCTCACTGAGCTAACCTTTTGCTCCTTAGAAGGCCCCGGGCCCTGATAAGTCTGCCTTATTGCAGTAGGCTTCACCGTTCAGAACTGCTGGCAGCAAGCTAACCCTTGCTCACATTCAACAGCCCCCGTACACTTCCAGTCTCCTCCCAGCCCAGGACTCCAGTCCCTACAAATGCCTCAGTGAAGCCACTGAGGGCTATTAGGCACTCCCAAATGAGAACTTTGTCTACAAACGCAGAAAGAAAATGAAGCTCAAAATTTTATAAGGAAGATTTGACACAGTTTGCTTTGGCCCCTGTACAAAACATAGTGATGTAGTAGCCCACTTACCTTCTCATATCTAGGTCAGACCACCTGACATTCAGGTGCGACAGTGGTCTCAAGCAGGACATCTGGCAATGCCTGGAGACATTTTTGGTTGTCACAGCTTGGGAGGCGCTCTGGCGCGCAGTTCGTAGAGGCCAGATGTGCTGCTAAACCTACAATGCACGGGATGGCCCGCCACAACAAGGAGTTACCCTGCCCAAAATGTTAGTAGTGGGAAAATGACACCACACTGTGCCAGTTAAGTGAATTTTTTACTGGAGAAGTTGAAAATTTGCCAGCCATCTGATTATTGAAATGATTTGACCTGTTGGGGCAGATCAAGGTGGCAAGGATAACGTTCCAAGTCAGGTGGAAGGGGAATTCCTGCCTCAGATCTGTCCTGAAGCCCAAGCAAGGGAGGGACAGGTCAGACTAGTGAGCAGGTCCTCCGTGCTACAGGTTCCAGAAGTGAGACTAACCAGCCGCTTGGTCAGCTCTGCCATACTGGTTTCCCACTCTGTGGGCTTAGTCTAAGTCACTGCAGGCTGCCTCTCAGCACTGGGAGAGGGAGCCTAACTGAAGTCCTGGGCATGCTGTAGGCACGGGCTGGTTTCCACTTTACAAGGAGACCAGAGTTCAGTGCTTCCTGGAGTGAGGATGTGAGAGGAGGGGAGGAAGCACAGGAAGCCTGCAAAGGCCCTTCCTGTGGTCCACTGCACAGAAAGAACGATGTATGGGAGGCAGCGGAGGAATGGTACTGGGAGTTCTTCTTTTGTTTTGGTTGGGAATTATATATGACATCATTTTAATGTTTAAAATACCATATAACATAAGAATGGAATTAAAAGACTCTGGGAAGAGTTCCAAGACTCCCTTCGTAACACCTAAGCGATAAATCATTACAGACTGTCCTAAAGTGGGTAGGAGTGAGCTTGAAATACAGTGGGTTCTTTTGCTGTACAAATAAACTTGAAGTTGGATACCTTGCACAGAAAGGAAACAGGAACTCCCTGGGTGGCCCCGAAGGGAAGACAGAGCATGTCAAAGCCCTCCAGTAGAGCTGGGAGGGTCTGCTGGTGAGACCATGCCAGGTTATTAGCTGACAACAGAAGGCAGGAAGAGGAACCCCACAGAAGAGTGGTCAGTCTTGATGTCACATAGGTTAATATGGGTGGGTGTGGGGAGGGGGGAATGGTGTCTCTGCAGCCTTCGGTGGGGCTGTCAGCAAAGGGACCGCTCTATCTGACAGGATGAGAAAGACTGTACAAATAGCAATGGTGAGCAAGGGAAGCAAGCTGGGCTGATGCACTTCCTACTACACCTCCTGCTTTGGGCCCCCAAGTCTAGTAGTGCTACAGATCCCATCACTAAGAAGAGGCAGTTCCAGCAGTTTGGGCCATCCCTCACCCAGGAATCTCCATCAGATCCCAATTCACTGCACCCCATGGAAAAATAAGGGTGTGCTTCACATACAAATGTAGCTTCTAGACAAGTCCTCTAGCCTCTCCTCTAAGCCAGTGGCTGCTCTGAGCCTGTCGTACATGGAAATCCCAGAACTGCTTCCATGGCCAGCCCACCATGAGGGTCAACAGCTGATCCTGCATTAGGAACAGTCTGTTCAGGCCAATGAACACCCCAGGAGAACACCAGCTCCATGAGGACAGGGAGTCTTCTCTGTTTTGTCTCCTGCTGCATCCTCAAGGCTTAGAGCCAAGCCCGACACCTTGAAGGCACTCTGCATGCATTTGCTGAATGAATGCACACCTTCTAACTTCACCTGCCAGCGGGCAATAATCTACCTCCCCGTGGGCTACTTTTATGCTGAGAGACAGGGCTGGTTCTGCAGTGAGAGGCGCCAGATAGTTCTAGGCCTAGACGAGATGGACACAGCTGGGCTCTTACCAGTGATGGAGTAATTATGGAAAACTCAAGTATTTCAGCACTGGACTGTATTACAGCCTATGATTTCCACCCAGAGCAGTCAGGTTTTACACTGCACGACTCTGTCTTCAGAGTGGGACAGACCCATGCCACCATGCACAGGGGCAGCCTCAGGCCCTGGCTTGAACATCCCAGTCCCAGCAAGAGTCAGCTGGACCTCCTGGGCAAACACCTGGGGGCTGCCCGTACTGCTCCTTAAAGCTCAGATGGGAGGTGGCTTGTTGGTCTTGTAGCCATTCTGGCTGTACCTCTGGTGCCCTAGCACATTGGTAAGGTTTTCACACAGAATTCAGTGTTCATTTTCAACTACCTTTCCTTTTGTGGTTTAATGACTGCATTTGCTCCCTGCTACCTACCGTATACTGATGTTCATGTGTATTAACTACTTCCTAACTAGACTGAGGAGTAAAAAGGATGTTTCTTTTGTTAACACTCCGTCAGTGTGATCCCAGATCAATGGACTTTCCACTAAACAGTCTGGCAGAAAGCCCATCACAATCTCATCCCTGGAGCCAGGTCTGGCACCTCAAGCCCCAGGCCTCAATGCAGAGCCCTGCCGAGGCTGGAGTACCTACAGTTTGGCAGGTTCCCCAGGGTCCCCAGTCATGGTCAGGGAAAACCACAACTAAGCACTCACCACCTCAAAGCTTCACTGGTCACCGGGGACACAGGGCCATGTCTGACCCGGGCAAGTCTTGGATACATGCAAGGAATTTATGCACAGTCCTTGAGCCCTCTTGCCAAACACAGAGGTGGCAGGTCTATATGATCCTTGAGGTCATCAACGATGATGGTGGCTACTGACAAGCCCAGTTACAACTGAACCAGCTCAAACTGAGAAACAATGCCAATGCTCTCAAACCCCTTTGTCATGTCAAGTGTCCTGGCAGTGCTACCCAAACAGAGCACACCAAAGGAACAGCGTGAGCTCCAGGGTCTCCTACGTCCCATTCATTTTCATGGCTCTAAGTATTTAGCCATAGAAAGTCCAAAAGCCTGGACAGAAGCAAAGGTCCCAATCACCCCTCAGATATCCAGTGCCTGGAGCGGGCCTATGTGTGTTTTGTCCCCAGATGGAACACTATTAATAAGTTGGGAACATGCCTGACTGGGAAACACCACGTTCTGGCTCATTTTCTATTTTGGTCTCAGCCAAAGGCAAACTACAGCAAGTGACCCATGAGCAAATTGTATTTGTGACAGTCATTGCTCAGGGAAAGGAAGAAACCTAGTTCCAAACAGATGAGGAAATATCCTTAGATACTTCATAAAAGGCCACAATACTATATGTTGTGAAAAATTGCCTTTATTGCTGCCTAATGACACTATTCTCGGCTGTACACATTCGAGAGAGCAGACATTTCTATTCATGGTCCAAAGGAAATGGCACAGATCACTGAGCTGGGTGACCTGGTTAACAGTCCATGTTCTGATTCTTCCTTGCTTTGTGATCTGAGGCAAGTTATTTAATATCTGTGGACTCGGTTTCCAATTTAAAATGAGGATAATGTACCTACACCACCCTGGATTGTTTTGGGTATTCAGTGAGCTATTCACTCTGCAGATATTTATGGAATCAACACATACATTTACATAGACTTAGGTAGTGAACAGAAGCCCGTGGACCACACACTAGGGTCTTAATGGACAGTAGCTGCTGCTGTGACTTCATTCTTCACCCAGCCCTTCTGCAAGGCTGGACCATTTCAGCTCCAGGAGTTGACCAGCAGTCCTAAGCTATTAACAGAGGCCTCAGCAAAAGCCTCATCCCTTCCAGCTTCTTTGGCTGTACTTCCCTCTCTGTCCACCTTGTCCACTGTCACAGGGTGTCTTCTCCTTGCCCGGGATGTCACCATGACTCAGGCCATGAAGGGTAGGTAATGCCACTCCAGGGGTCAGGTTTGCCTTCTCCTGTCCTAGGTCAGCTACTGGCAGCAGCTCAGCTGACACTGGGGCCCAGCGGTCCCTGCCAGCCACTCACCAAACACTCGGGAAAGGGACAGAGAGTGGCAGGGGCTGGAACAGTGAGGCTGGCCAGGGCTGCATGGCACTCACACGTTCCCAACACAAACCCAGCCAGAGGGCCACTCTCTGCAGGTGTTCCCACCAACAAGTCTGTGAAGAAGAAACACAGATTTAGCTGGAGGTGCTTACCTGGAAAAAATTAAAGGAAGAGGACCTTCTAAAGACAAGGGGGCCATTCGCTAAGCCCAAAGGAGAACTTGGAGCTCTCGTACTGAAGGTGGCAGTGTAGTCACCTGCCTGATGGAGTTCTGAAGATTCATTCCAAGGTCCCATGACTATCTTGCTGTCTGTCTGTCTATCTCTCCCTCTCTCACCACCCACCCCCCACACACTCCTTGGCTAATATTTAATATAACAGCAATGAAGAAAATAATACAGAGAAAATGTTCTCTTGTACTTAGACAGCCAAGTAATTTTCATAACACATTTTAAGTGTGACTTAAGTAAACTGAAATCATTTTGCACCAGTGGTATAAGCTGACAGCATTTAGTTTGAAAGATTCCCAGATATCTTAACCTCTGAAAATAGGATTTCTGCTTTGCTGGCCAACATTTGAAGAGTGGCTCCTTATGGAAAGCTACACCCATGCCAGGACTCCGGATGCAATGCTTTGCAGAGGACCCTTGCAGTCTGACACCCCAAGGACCCCCCATTAGCCCAGATGTCCTGAGGAAACAACCCACAGGAAGAGTGGGCAGACGGTGAGAGCAGGGGCTCTATCCCTGTAAAGGGAAGTTCTGTGCCTTCTGTGGCCCACCTGCATGCAGCAGGTTGCAAACACAAACTCAAGCATTCGCAAAAGAATGGTCCCTAGCCACAGCTCATCCCTGCCTTGGGCTGGGGGCCTGCAGGCAACAGGCAGTTCTGGGGCACCAGGCACAGCATGTCTTATGTTTTCCAGATGGAAACTTTTGCTTCAATAAACTGGGTCTCTGAACAAAGACTCAAGCATCTGACCGGTATTTACTTTGCCACGCCCCCTCCTGCTACTGCTCCGGCTTTGTTCTTCCCTCTGCCAGGCACTCAGCTGCGGGCTCCAGGAGGAGAGCCAGAGTAGAGAGCCCCTGGGAGCTGTGGGGGGACCTGGATCCAGGCCACGAGTGCCAGGAGCCTCAGCCGCTGACACACTGTCACTGATTAAGAACGGCGTGTGGAGCGAATTTAACCTGAAGGAGTGGGGAAGGCAGTGCTCACTGGGCCTGCGCCGCCCCCGCCCCCCCCGCCGGGCTTCCCCTGCTTAACACCGCCTAGCTTCTCCAACCGCTGTTAAATACAGTGCCATTACCAAAATAACATAATAGAAAAAAGAAAAAAAATGCGTCCATAATTTCACTACTTTCACACCGGCCTTGGTAGTTTATATCACTTCCTTCTAGTCTCTTTATGGAGGAGGGGCTGGGCTTGCCAATTCACTGTCTTGGGCCAAACCTGCTATGGATACATGCCACTGAATCATCACAAATTCTGTATTATTTCCTGGGCTCTAACCTCCTAGTTCCAGCATTTACTACACTGGATTTTGGGCAATGACTTATCTCCTCGGTGATTTCCTTTAGCACTTGACAAAATGAAGATAACGATTAGACCCATCTTACAGGCTGTTTTAAGAATTGCATGCTGTAAATAATACATGTCAGGTGCTTATGACAGTGTCCGATACATAATCAGGTCACTGCTTAATCTTTAGTTATCTCGTCACTGGCTGAAAATCTTCATCAAATCATATATTAAGTAAATTTGTAGTGCTGAATGTTGAAGTTGTTTTCAATATTTTCTTACTCTAATATGCTGAAAATTAAACATCTTTATGTATCACATTTAATTTATTCTCTGTTATTTTCTTAGCTAGACTATTAGAAATAAGATCAAGAGATCCAAGAATAGAAACATTTTAATGAGTCTTGATCCAGACTATCACATTCTATCACAAAGCACCAGGATTTACAGTGCTATGAGAAATGTATGGGGATGTCAATTACATACTAGCAAATAACACGTATTATTATGAAAATGATTTATGAGCTCATGATCCTATGTGACATATGATAAATTATCTAATATTTGAAATTTGCTTATCTTTTTATTTTTGCCAAAAACAAAAGGGGCCCCCAAATTCCTATTTTTGGGGTGTTCACTATACCCTCTGTGTGGGGTCTATGCTGGCCCCAGGATATTTTTCTTTGGTGTGAGGAAGGAGGCGGTTATCACATCAATGAAACTATTCACTTCTGAGTCGTGGAGCATGTATAAAAAGCATTTCTGCATTCTCTCCTGCAGTCCACACAGCGATCCTGCTTTCATTTTAACCAAGAGAACTTTAAAGCTCAAGGAATTTTAAGGTAGGCTCTTTAGACAGAGGAAAACAGAGCTGGAAGAACTCAGGTCTTCCGCTCCCAAGGGAAATACTGTTTCTACATCTGCAGGTTGGAGGGGAGTGGGGCAGATAGGAGGCATTTGAGGGGATGCTGAATCAATGACCTAACTGTGGTAAACGACATGGGGACTGAGGTGTCATGGCACAGAGCCCAGGTTCCAGGGTCATGCTGACCCAGAGATGAACCCTGGCTTCCCCACTTACAGTCTAAGGGACACTCAGCAAATTACTTACTCCCTGTCTCTGGGCTTCAGAGACACACATTGCACAGGGCTGCCCAAGAGAACAGTGCTGATTCGACAAGGGTCTTCACAATGAAATGATACTTGGCAGATGGCTGCAGAGCAACGCTGACACCTCACCCCTGTGCACTGCTAAATGTCAGCTGTTACAGTGCAGTGTAACACACTGATCATCTGAGAGGCCGTGGCCCACCAGACTGAGTAGCTACAAATCAGTAACCTACTTGCTATGATTTCTCATAGTAACTAACACTTTCTGTTCTTTATAGTGAAGTGAATGGGGATAGCCACAGAGGATTTCTGACAGATGCACAGTAAATGCCATGCATATGATGGAGTCTGACACCTTGCACACCTGAGAGAAGGCATCAATTACAGCAAAATGAAAATTACATCTCTGTTTCAGCATGAGAAAGACCTGATTCTTTAAAGTTGGTTCCCACCACTTTGTTTATCATCTAAGCTTGAGGCAGGGGAAAATCTGCTTTATCCTTTGCTCTGGAGACATCTACTGTAAAGCAAGTTCTACATCCCAGCGTCAGTTTCTTCTCTGGTGGAGAAATAAAAATCACCTTGCAGGAATGACTGCCACCTTGTGGCTGTACACATGAAACTATCACTAGGAAAAAAAGACTGCCAAGGCTAATAAAATAATAAAGGCTTCCCCTGCAACATGCTGGTAATCCTGCATGTCCACTAATATTTTAGCATATTGTATAATATATATTTTCTTGAAAATTTCTCTGCTGTGTATACTATTTTCGCTTGACTCCCAATCTGTTCCAGGTTACTTTCTTGTTCAAGTTTACCTTAACACAGTCTAATTGTTGGTGAGACCACAGACTGCTTCTACAAAACCACGGGGATTTCCTTCTGTAGGTGAAAGCCCCCTGGAGGTGGGTGTGAGACACCTCTTTATTTGCTCATTAGAATAGCCTGGAATGACAGCCGCTGCACGACCAGCCTAGGTTCACCAAGTGCTTGTCAACTGTCTGACTCAAAGGTCATCACTGGCTAACATCAGCTAACTCAGTGTCACAGAGAACCATCTGCTCTTTGGCTCAGGCCCTGGGAAGATGATGAGTGTAGCTCTGCTCAGCTGTTTGATTCGTGGTATAAACAGAAGGTTCGAGATTGAAGTGTAGGTAGATGACGGGTACCGTCCACCCAGCGGTACCATCCTTCCCCACGAGGAGTTTTCAAGCTTGATCTGTCACCCACTCTTGTCCAAGAAAACAGTTGGATGAGGGGGGTCAAGGCAAGGAAGGGCTTTTTGTAGGCGAAGCTCCGAGCACGGAATATAGTCTTCAGGGGACACTCGGGCAGCCATGCAGGATGGACAGCATTGGAGCTCCCAAGGAGCCGTGGGCCCCAGAGATGGAAGCAGAGAGTCAGGGGCATGGTGGCACAGGCAGCTCAGGGCGTCTGCAGAAGCCACAGACCATGAGGTGAGGCGGGTGTGGCCTCAAGGAGCCCAGACCATGAGGGGAAGGAGGCAGGAGTGCCAGAGGAACTGCAGCCTACGAAGCTATTGCTGATTCCCAGCTCCTCTGATGTGCCTGCACAGCATGGAAGTGCGTGCTGTGTACCCCCTGAAGTATACCCTCCTGTCACCCAGCTTCCAGTCTGTTCTGCCTCACCTGTTCTCCAGGCCACACGTGTGTCCTTTCCAACACAGATTTGACCACAAGTCACCCTTACACATGTGTGAATGATCTGCCTCACTCACAGAGAAATGCAAATCAGAACTCCAAAGAAAGCATTTTTAACATTTCTCCAATCATTAAAATGATAGATGGGAGGGTGGGGGAAATAGGCCTCCTCACACACGGTTTGGGAGAATGAGTTTAGAAATAGAGTCAGCAAGTGGTAAGAGTCTGGGCTCTGTAGTCAGACCACCTAGTGTCAAAACTTTGGCCACGTGGAGCTAAAATCCTTTGTGCCTCACTTTCCTCATCTGGAAAATGGGAGTGATACTAACACAACTTACTTCATAAGGTTCCTGAGAGAAATAAATGAGATGCTACACTTTTAAAGCACTTAAAACAGTGCCTGGTACTCGATGATGAGCTGTAGCTGTCTTCAGCCACTATGGGGGAGAATGCCAGTTGGACCCAGTCAAAACTTTAAATACATACACTTCTGACCAAACCATACTGCTTCCAGTAGTGTGTCATATAGAAATAACAGTACAATATGTAAAGATAACAGTACACGGGGACTCTGCAACACTGATCAAAATAAAAGTCTAGGTACAACTTAAATATACAGAAAGAGGAAACAAAGAAATTGCATCATGTCCTTAAAATGGAATTCTCCACAGCTGTTAAAAAATAAGGCAGCTAGGCATGTACAAATATGAAACAATCTCCAAGATATATTACATTTTTACAGAAAAATAAGGTGTAGAATGATAAGCAAAGTATACTATCATTTGTGTTTTTTTTAAATAAATATGGATTCATGTATGTGTGTGAGGGGTGCTTTCATGTGCAAAACTTCTTTCAAAAGCTACACATGAAATTAGTAATAATTGTTTCTCTCAAAGAGAAAGGATATGGCTTTATCTATGTGGCCCCAGCTTAGCTGGTATTTTCCCTAGAAAGGCCTTGCTACATCCCTACGCCAGGTGGGATGCCCCATCCTGCTCCCACCACATCCTCTAGGGTCCTGATCATGACAGGGAAGGACGTGCCCCCCAGAATCCTCAAGACAACAGAAGCCCAGTTCTGAGCCCAGAGCTGAATGGGCAGCAGAGGGCCTGGCCCCAGGGGATGAGTCAAAGCTGGAGGGAGCCAGCCATGGTAAACCAGTTTGTCTTGTCAGATTACAGCCTCCCTGTAGCTAAGATTGAGCAGAGGACTCAAGCCGAGAAAGAGTTTTTCTCCCTGGTAAGAGGAAAGGGGCCCTTGAAGCTCTCGTGTCTCTGTCCCCATGTTTCCTGCTTCCATGCTGTCATATGAGGTGTGATGTTTAGGACTATGGCAAATAACTTGAGACCCCAAGGGGAAGAGAAGCCTGACGTCACTGAGCAATTAATCCAACCCTAAAATTGCTCTGCCAGAGTTCTCAAGTAAACAAGTTTGTAGTAGTGAACTAAATTCATCATGTGTAATGTGTAAATCACTGTTGGCCGGGTATTCTGTTATCTGCAGCGAAAAGCATCTTTAATGGCACATAGTAGTGCAGACAGACTCAAACCCCCGGATCAGTCCTCAGAATCAAGCAAAGGGTCCCGGACTAAGGCCAGGAGCGCTGCCTTGGGATGTTCCAAATCAAGGTGCAGTCTCTGGATCTATCCTGGTTGTAACTCCTGTGCCCAGGTCAGAACCAATTCAGCATTTCAGATTGGAGCCAAGGTCAAAGTCACCAAAATAAGCAAGCCAAGACATTTACTCTATTCTTTGACTTCTGTCAAACCTTCACTCTGCTATAGAAGACTTATGCTTGAAGACCCTTTCAGTCTTAGGACAAAGAACCCTCAAAATGATCCTTCCACAGGACAGCATTACAGGAAACAGTTCACTGGTTTCAACTTTCTCCCAGAGGCCATCAGAGGTCACTGGGTCCCATCATACAGCCCTGTCATGGGAGCTCAGCCCCCAAAAGTTTCTGATGCTCTATGTTATGAAATCTTCCACACCTTATCATCTCGATTCTTTAAGGAAGATGAGGTCGTTGAGGCGCCGAATGTGAGCCTTACTTACCGGGGTCTGAAAGCAGCAGAACAACTGTGTGAGGAATGGGTGATTGCGGGCCAAGGACAGGATCCTCTTCTCCGTCATCGTGCACTCCACATCGTCGTCCTGCAGGATCACGTCCTTCTTCAGCACCTTCACTGCGTAGAGGTCTCCTGTTTCTTTTATTCTTGCAAGCATCACCTAGGGCGAAGCAGAAGCGGGGAGCACCGGGCCTGAGAACGTGAGGTTCTCCGGGCGTCACACACGGGCACGAAGGGTCTGGCGCATGGGAAGTGTGAGCCTGAACATGCACCCGCCTGCACCCCACAACATGCATGAAACATGTGTACTTTCCCCACACAGTTAAAGCCAGGACTCACCTTCCCGAAGCTCCCCTTCCCCAGTACTCGGATGAACTCAAAGTTGTTGATACCGAGTCGGTTGGGAGAATTAACCCCGACCCCGTTGCCTTCTTTGGTGCTGTCCTTGGCCTGTCGTCTTAGCGTTGATCTGGAAACAAGCTTCTGCACAGAGTAGGAATATATCGAGTCAGAAATCAGAGTGGGCCTGAAGGATTTATAGATGGAAAGTCTTCACAGGCAGCCTCACCCTTCAATTAACACTCAGGAAAAGATCAATTCCATTTGATGTGTGATCAGGCACTGTCATTCAAAAGTACCTCACTCAAGCTCCTGATCAGTGCTTACTGCATTTGTGAAAGAATTGTCTTAAAATACATCTAAGCCACGAGTTTCCGTTTGTGTTCAAATGGCAGTGTACAAACACACAAACGTCTTTGGTCTTTCCCGAGTCTAGAGTTGGCTTTACCAGGGTGGTCAGATTCCAGGAGCGCCACCTGGTGTCCACTTGATTCAAAGATGGATTTTCACCTTTGCTCAAAGGATCAAGTACCACTCAACACCAGGGCAACATTTTTTTATATAACATTTTAAGTAATATTAGAGAAGCAACATTTTTTTATATAACATTTTAAGTAATATTAGAGAAACAAAAATTAATGCAAAAATTAGGACAATGCAAAAAATGTATGAAGGATACAATTTTAAATGCTTATAATTCCATCAACCTGCTTCAATAAAAAAATATTACACATATACACATCTTTACACTTAATTTGTAAAAGCGTAACAAAATTGTTTCATACCATTTTATTTAAAATTTTGTCATATGTATTTTTCATATCTTTAAGTATCCTTCAAGAACGTGACTTTTAAGGGATGTCCAATATTTTATTTTATGGATATATCACAATTTATTCACTAATTCCTGGCTATTGTAAGTATAGGTTATCTCCCTTTTTTCACTAATATAATTAGCACCACAGTGAACATACTTGCATGCAAATCTTCAAAGCAGGGTAATTAGGAGTCTAGGCTTTCAAGTGAACTGCCTGGATTCAAATCACCAGCTTTGTAACCTAATCCTATGACCGTGTCTCTGTGCCTCCAGGTCTTCCACCAACAAAGGAGTTGTTACAGCACGTGCCCCGTGAGTTATCACAAGGAATGAAAAAAGTGGACGCAAAGCACTCAAGTGGGTACCTGGCACCTTCAATGACCATGAGCCGTATTGTCATTACCATTATCATCATCTATTTTGTTAAGATAACTTTCTGGAAATGTAATTCTTTGGGCCTAAGTGCTCATTTTGAAGGCTACTGATACATGGCCAGCTTGCTCTCCAGAGAGACTGACCACCAGCCCCATGAGAGGTCCAATCTCACTACACCCAACCAGAAGGAGGTGTGGCCTCCGCAGAGGGTTTTTCCTCACGCCGATCCCCTGGGAAAAGCCCCATCATAGTGAGGGAGATACCTAAGGGCAAGGAGACTGACAGATGTCTATCTTAGGACATTTGTAAGACAAGCTGCCACTAGACAACAGATCAAAAGTCTAACATCCTGGAGCTTTTGACCTCTTTAGTTAAGAAAAAAGGCCTATCTGGGGCAACTTTAAGCAGTGTTTGCAATAAACAACTGTGCAACAGCCTGAAATTACAAGGGTTTTACTTCACCCGGTAACACCACGATTGCAGATACAAAGTGGGTGGATCCTCTTTAAAATCCAACTGTGGTAATAGCTTCTCCTCCAGGTCTCTGGTCATAAATTTGTCAAAGATAGCAAAATTTTAGCAGCTTGAATTTCACTTCCTCCATTTAAATTCATTCCCCCTGGTTGGACTGGTGCTGGCTAGAAAACTCTAGTATTTCTCAGACTTTTTATTCACCCATTCATCTCTTGACAGCCTTAAGATTCTCTTTCTGATGTTGCTCTGTCAGGTAACAGATGAACTTGGTTTTTCTCGCTATTAAATATCATAGCATTAAAGATACTTGGTTCAAATGACAAGTGGCACTGCCCATTCCTAGAGGCTGTGCCACATGGTCTCTCTCACTTTAGAAGCCCCAGTTTAGGCTGAAATCCTTAATCTTGGAATTCTATGGGCCAGGGTATTCAGGAACAGCTGTGTATGCTTTAGAACTCCCCCCCCTCAGGATATTAGCACCCTGCCTCTCTATCCATAAGACAGACAAACTTGAAGGCCTTTGTTAATGCCTTCCTGAAATAAAGACAATGTCAGCCCAGGTCCCTGATCTACCAGGGAGGGGCTTCTCAGTAAAAAGGAAATGGGGTAGTGAGTGCTGACATTTTCTGAAAAAACAAGAACCTGACAGTGATTGCACCTCCCTTCCTAAGTACCCAGAGATATTCAACCGTTACATCTAGAGTTTCCTAAACCAGATATCAAGCTACACCTTTCAGAAGTCACAGCCATAGCCATGGCTCTTTTCCAGCTTTCTGCAGGCTCTGGCCAGGAAGGCAGCAGTAGGACATGGGCCTGGGAAGTGGCTGAGGCTCTAATGGCTGACAGCAGGTAGAGGTCACTTAGGGAGGTTGCGAAACAAAACATGTCCATGGGAACTCCACCCACTCCTGAGAACCGAGAGGAAGGAACTCCTGTCTGCTGCTGAACTCCAGAGATAATTTCACTATCCATAAACAAGAACTGCAGGGTTGTAGGCTTCCAGGGCTGTGGAGAACCTCAGATATTCTCTAGAAAGGGGGAGGCCAAGGCCCATAGTTACTGGTCCGCCGCACTACCAGGGTAACCTGCCAAACATGTAACCCAGGGCCCTGGACTGCAGGATTTCAATACACCACACTGACAAGAAGCTGATCTTTAAATACATAGTCCTTTTTCTGCTTCCTGAGATATGTGCATGCTCATAATTTCTTGTCATATAATTGTATAAAGAATCTTATTTGTGAAACAGAATGCTCTTAAAACATGTAATAAATCGGTTTACTGCATGTGCTGAGATTAGGAACTTTATGCCACATGTGCTCACCCAGACTCATCACATCTGAACAGCTTCTAAACTGTAATACATGAAAAAAGCAGAGTCTCACCGAAGTTGGAGAAATATTTCCAGGCTGGAGGCCCATCCCTGCCAGAGTCTTGGCTAACTCCGCTGCATTTACTCCACAGTTAGGGGCCACGTTTGCCTGACAGCGAATGTGTACGTTCATCTTACAGACTAGAAGGAAGGGGAGAAGGGAATCCACATTCAGAGAGGAACCAAGTCAACATGTGCTGCAAAAAATAACTTCAATAACCTGAAAGATTATGACAGAGGAATCACACAGGTAAACAATGACACCTTCTCATAACATTCAACTTCCACTCAGTCTTTCCTGACATTTTCTCTATTTCTGTTTTGCGCAGAAGCAGAAAGCCTGGCATACAGAATAACAAATCTCAAATACATTTTTCTTCACCATGACTTGATGAAAGACATTTATCTAATCATATGTAACAGTCGCCCCTTTAACAGCGTGATTTAGTACAGAGATCAAAACGTTCATCACAAAACGTCAATTTAACAACAAGGAATCATGCCAAATGACTTTATGCTTCTCCTTTTGTCTTTCAATAAAAGGTAGCCATCTAAATGCTTCATACAGATGACTGTTCAAACAGGATGGAGATGGCCCTTCTGAGAGAAAACCCTCCAGGTAAAGCTTTCTTTCTGAGTATTGCTGTGGTCAGTGGCCCTCATAGCAGAGCCTGTGGTATCCTGTGGGGCTGTGGTTCTCAGGGCTCACGGGCTGTGGTTCTAACTACTTCATGGAGGAGAAAAGCAACTTTTTAAAAGGTCAGAGTAAATGCCAATTGGAAAAGGAGAGAGAAGCAAGCTCAGCTTCTGGTGCACAGGAAGCTGACTCGGGGCGATGAAGGACCGAGGTCTAATTGGAAGAATTTAAGTTCTGATAACAGTTTCTTTACCCGGGCCCTGCTGATGGGAGGTGGAACTGAAGTAGTCAGCAACAAATTCCTGTTCCTGGAGTGTCAATCCATCTTTGGAAACATGCACAGATCCAGGTTTTGTGTGGTCTGGGTTTATGTAATTTAGGGTGCCCTCTTTAAGAAAAAGAACATCCAATCAGGTAGAGGGCTCTGGAAGGAGCCCCTGCAAGGGAGGGGCCCTAAGGCGCAAGCTGCATGAGCTTCATGGGAAATCCGCCCCTCTGAGAAAGGCTGGGACGGACACACACAAGCCTGTGGGGGCCTTTCTAAAGCACCATGGAGCAGTAAAAGCAAAGCTTATACACAATCACTGCAGTTGTGCGGTCCTCAGGCCACGAGGGACAAGAGCAATGCAGATGAGCCCCAAGAATGGCTCAACCACTGTACAAAAGCAGAAAGTGGCCTTCACACTGGAAACCCACACCCAAGTGAGACCACCCTGCTTAAGATCGGATCAGTGCCTGAACCAAAGCTGTATATGACCTGGCTGCTGTTCTGGTTGCAAAGAATTAGTTCATCTATCTGTGAATAAAAAATTATTAAATGATGTTCTAGAGAGATCAAAGACTTTGCCCTTCTTAAAGACAAGTGACTAGTCCCTTGTTGTTGACAGATACAGGCTTGATAAGTGCAGGCAGGCAGTGGAAGTTGTCCAGCTGCGCTGATACCAATTCTAACTCCTCTGGTGACTCAGAAGGTGTCTAATGTTTCAGGTTGCAGTTCACATGTATTTCAGCAGGGGACAGTGCACCCCACGACAGCCCGATGGTTACAGCTGTCTCGGGGCATCAATGGGAGATGAGTCAAGGCTAACAGCTCCCCAACTCCAAACAGGAATCAGCCCAGACCCTTTGCTGAGGTAAAAGCTCCAGACTCAGGCTCCACTGGGCACAATTAGCAAAGGGAAGCCAATGGGCAAAGCGTAACTGTTCTTCAGTCCACCCACCCCTCCAATTTCCACCAATCTCTTTAAGAAGACCCAGGGCATCTCTAGTTATGCTTTTATTCATCTCATGCTTATTTCTGGAGAGGTCATTAGACCTACCCTCCTGCCAATGCTGGCTCATAACCCAAGCTTTCTTTTCAGCCACCTCACCTCCTACCACCTTCTATTTCTGACCAAGATCCTGTTTTTCCCTCTTTCAAAAGTCCATTAAAATACAGAATGCCTAGTCTGTACTCAACACTAAACAGATGCCAGCCAGCTAAGTAGAGAACATTGAACTTAACAATGACTAAACCTGTGGCTAGGTAATCTTTGGATCCAACAGAGCTCTCTTTACATGCCTGACAAGGGACACACAAATAGAGAACGACTAAAATTTTAATTTACAAAGTATCTAAAACCATCAGTCTTAGGTCAGATTCTGAACCTCTAGACCTCTGAAAGCTTGCAGCGTGTTGTTGCCGTGAAGTGGCTACCCACCACCCCAGCATCTCACTTTTACACTGAAGTCCTTGCCGCATTATCCCCCAGAGCAGGGAGCCACAGTGATCGCAGAATGTTGGCACTTTGTAGTTGTGGATGTTGAACTTGTGCGGGATGTTGATTCCAAACCTCTGTTCAGCAATCTGTGTAAAGGAAACAGGAGGACAGGAGCTCAACTTCCTTCCATATCAGCATCTTTTGTAAAAACTGTAATGGGAGCCCACCAAACACAATGTTACTATGGCACCTGAGCTGGGTTATCATTTTGCTGTACTCAACCATGATGAATGACTCAGGCCTGACTGACCAGGCTAAGCCCATTTTCTAATGAACAAGACTGGAGAGAAAGGGTGTGGTGTGCATTAGACTGCTTGGGGAGGTATGTAGAAATTAAAATTTTTATTTCGTCTTTTATATTCAGCCTGTGTTTTCTTGTCATCTTCCTCACACCTATGTCTATTTCCTTTTAGCTTCAGGATTAAACGATTTTTTATAGACTATCTACACTTGCTATGACCACAAGTTCCTCCAGAAATTGTGTCATGGAGGGGGGAAGATAAAGAAGGTGGTATCTAGACAGGATGGCACCACAGAAGGAATTAATCCCAAGTGACATTCAAGTGACTTACTCAGCCCTACCAATTTGCCTGGCATTTGCAGTTCTGATGATCTGAGTGCAAAGGTCCCGTTTTAATCTCACAAACTGTTTCTAGCAAATAATTAGACTAGGCATATGCTTTACAGTCCACACAATTCGAAGCAACAATAGCTGATCAACATATGACAAGGAGTGGGGCAATTATTTCTCCTCTTGAAACTTTTCTGGCCTGTTTCTCATGAAGCAGTGGTTCACCCCATTATATGTACTTTGTAGCAATCCCATGTGTATATTCCAAGAAGCCACTGAGTTCCAAGACTTCTCAGTGCATCTGTAAATCCACTGCTAATTGTCAGCAGCACTCCATGTGCTTTCTAGTTGGGAATTTAGAATGTATTCTTACCCCAGCTGAATACTACGAAAGTGGCAACAGTGAGGTATAAGCATTTATGTGCAGATATAAGGCCTCCCTGAAATTTCTCAAGAAGCTGGAGGGGGTTAATGGTCACTTTATTTAGAAAGCACAATTTACAGTTATCAACAACGTACTTGTCATATCAATTCTGTCTTGTTTAACCCTCACAAAAATTAAGTGAGGCAAGTATAGACCCCATTTTGAGATTGAGGCTGAGAGAGACGCTAGCTGGCAAAAGCTGGAATCTGCATTAATATCCTGGTCATCTGATGCCAAACTCAGTGATCTTTTTGCTTCTCCAAAGCTCTTACCAAATTAGTAGAACTGATCTTCTACCTTATATCCTGCTTATCACTAATTGGGTCACCTCAAGGAAATGTCATGCTACCCAAGTAAAGAAATACAAATGCCATAATATAAAAAGGGGAGAAATTTCCCTTCTGATACCACCATGGGCTTCAAGGAATGTGGAAGGGAAGTGGGGAGGTGGGGAGAAGAAGAGAGAGAGAGAGCAAGAGAGAGCGAGCTCACGTGCGAGCACACACATGAGCTCGTGCAGGCACTTAATTAGCAAACTGCTGTCCTCTTACCTTTGAATCCACTTTGTTGTTATTGTTTTGGCAAGTGCAGGCTGTAACAATTAGATGATGGCAGCGCTTATGGACAACACAGGTGCACACTAGGAAATAAAATCTGTGATTATACATTTATCAGAGGCTCACAGTCTAGCCAGTTACAGTAGAGTCAACAAGGACTACACCTTGCATGCCAAGGTGACTTGATTTGGATGTGTGGAGCCAGACCTCATCCTTCCTGTGCTCTTTATCATCATCCTAAGGCAAGCCTTTGCTCATGCTCCAACTATTCCTACTCAAGTCCTGACCTTAATTTATCCTTCCTGGCTTTAATTCTTCCTATAGCCCCTCTAGAGGGATTTTCTCACAGTATGATTCCGGTCACCTCACCCCGTGATCTAAACCTTCAGCGGCATCTCACCACCAAGCAACAGAGTTCAACTTTCCCAGCTAGGATTCAGGCCCTCCACAGGCTACCCCAACCTTACCTGTTATCTTTCTTCTATGGGAGCTCATTGTCCCAGTAAAAGCTAGACCAGATGCTCTTCCCAGAGCAATTCTTCACCCTCCCCTGCACACTGTACATGTCCTTTCCAATCTTAGAATATTCCCTTTGCCTATTGCCTTGAAAACTGTCTCTTCCATATAAATACACTGCCTCTGGCTCCTCTCCTAGATTGAAGCCATCTCACTGCCCTCGGATCGCTTACAGCCCTTAGCCTGCCTCCCTCATGTCAAATCTTCCACATATAGCCTCTAAAGCCCTCAGAATTCCCACACAGCATGATGCCTTGAACAAAGTAGGCATTCATCAAATATTCGCAGAATGACTCAATCAATTGTTTGAATACTTAGAACTTTCTGATAACATGTGTTTCCATCTAGATAACTGATATAGTGCAGAGAGAGCCCATTTTGCCATTAAAGGATGAAGAAGTGCAATGTAGCAGAATGAAAATACACACTGTGTTTTAGATCTTTTAAGAGATGGAAGGTTTTAGGACTAAATACATAAAGACAGATGACATGTCAGCAAGTAGCACTGTATTTTAAAACCAATCTAGCTTTCATCACATTGAGTACTCAGGAGAACCAAGTTGAAAGTTCCCAGAGAACTGGTCTTTTTACATGAGGGGATCTCAAAAGCCATCATTCACACAGAAAAAAAATGTTAAATTCTGAGGCATTTGGGTTTTTTTCAGTTAGGTTGGGTAGTGGTTTATCAATTTCTTGATCTTTTCAAAGAACCAACTTTTGATGTAGTGGATTTGTTCTACTGTTTTCTTGCTTTCAATTTTACTGATTTCTGCTCTAATTTTATTATTCTTTTCTTCTGCTTACTTTTAGCTTAAGTTTCTCTCCTTTTTCTAGTTTCCTAAGATGAAAACTTAGATGATAGATTTTAGAATTTTCTTCTTTTCTAATATATGCATTTCATGCTATAAATCCCCCTCTGGGTACTTCTTCCACTGTATCTCCTTTGGTTTAAGATATTTCTTTTCTCTTGAGTCTTCTTTTACCTATGTGTTATTTAGAATGTGTTTTTTAATCTCCAAGTATGTGGGGGCTTTTCAGGTATCTTTCTGTTATTCATTTGAGGTTAATTCCACTGTGGCCTAAAAAGAAACTTTTTATAATTTCTATTCTTTTAAATTTGTTAAGGTGTGTTCTATGGACCAGAAAGTGGTCTAAGTTGATAAATGTTCTTTGTGAGCTTGAGATAATGTGTATTCTGCTATTGTTAGATGGAATATTCTATAAATGTCAATTTGATCAAGTTGTGAAATCCTTACGATTTTCTGCCTGCTGGATATATCAGTTACTGAGATATTTAAGTCTCCAATCATAATAGTCAATTTGGCTATATATACTTGCAGTTCTGTCAGTTTTTGCCTCACATACTTTGGTGCCATGTTATTAGGTGCATACATGTTAAGGATTATTATGTCTTCTTAAATAACTGACTGTTTTATCATTAAATAATGCCTCTCCTCATCCCTGATAGTTTTCCTTGCTCTGAAGTCTGCTTTGTGTATTCATTTTTGATTAGCATTAGCATGCTAAACTTTTCTCCAACAAGGTTTTTGGTTTTATATCCCCTAGCAAGATGTGGGCAAATACGGTGCCCTCACATCTCCTGATCAATGTTCCTTCTTGCTCTTTTAGCAGCAAGTGGCCCACTGAAAATCAGCCCATCAAATATCTTGGCACTATGCATAAGATAGCCTGGAGTTGACTGCAGGGCATATCCTTGTGCTGGAGAGATCCAGGCCAAACACTGACATGGATTCTGACCTGTGAACTATGTTCTCATTTGGGGCTAAAATTAATAGCAAAAAGCCAATTATTGTTGTCGTACTCCTCATACATTCCATTTTTTCTAAAATCAGGAACTCAATAGAATTGTGCATACATAATAAAATCAAAATTACATCCAAGAGTATGTCTTATTCTGTTCCAAGGGAAATAATGTTTTACCTTACCCCCTCATGAAGAGAAGGCAGGATTTCCTTATTCAGACATAGGCTGCCTCTCTAGAATATGGAGTGCTGTTTTATCAGTTATCTGTAGAGTGTAAATCAAGAAGACAGGTACCATAAGCACAAACTGTGTGATGAATGCTCAGGCCAGTGGTAAGGGGCCCAAATAAAGGACAAGGAGATGTAGCCTGGCTGAATCTCCTGAGTAAGGAGCCTTCTCTCATCCCTCACACTCGATTTCATTTTGCTACTGCCAGAACCCTTGTAAATTAGTTTTATCTTAGAATTGTGAAAATTAAAATAAATTTAATGTGTAATAACTTGAAACAGCTTAACTTTGAACATTTCTCATATTTTAAAAAATATTAGAAAATCAAAAAACAACCTGGATGATAGCTTCTATTCTATGCAGAAAAAGAGAAAATATTCCTGTACCATTTCTCATCCCTATTGACAATGGGATTATAAAATACAAAAATGTATCTTCAAGATTTAAGGGTCCTGCCCACAAAATGACAATTACTTTTTTAGTACTTTCATGTTTAAAACCTTTGAACAATCAAACTTTATTAGGTATCCTGGCTGTAGAAATAAAAATGTCCCCTCTATGCTTTCCAAAATATAGCCAGCATTTAACCAAAACTAAAGAGTTGGAATTCTATGGTGGTCTCATTTGGCCTATAGAGAGTTTTTTATCACAGTATTAATGGGATGTACCCTGTTTCCTTTTGGTATAATCAGTTTTTAACATAGGAGCAAGATTCAAAATAGCTTTTAGAATGTTTTCTTACCTTGGCATTGATAACCCTGTTTCCCAAATACACCCCTGTTCAAGACAACAAAGAAAAAAAAGTTCCCATCAGTCAAATATTTCAGTAACAATGCTCCTATAATCACAGCACTTAAGGAAAACAAATTTCACCTTCTGGCCTTCATGAAAACACACTTTCAGAGAAGAAACAAAGATGGTGTATTTTTTGAGCCCTTGTTTGTTACCACAAGACAGAGAGGAAGTCAACTGATGGACCAGAATACCGTAGACTACATAAAAGGGTGATATCGGCAGTTCTCATTCCACCCAACTCTGGGGTGCTCGCCCATGTCCTCGATGAAAATAAGGCCTCAGCTGTACACATGACTGAGCTTCAGCCTCAGTCACTTCATCACCTTATTTTCACTCACATACAGGTTAAGAAGCAAACAGGTACACACACAGACGTAAATGGATGAGCCCACCACAGCTGCCAGATCCAAGGTACCGTCCCCGCTGTCTGTGCCCACATCAGCCCTGGAGTCCAAGGGGTTGCAGAAACGCTGCCACAGTACGCCCATCATGCCTGCAGCTACCATCTCTCTCTCTAATACACTCTCTGGGTAATGATGATATTATTCTCATTCTCATTAAGAAAGTTCACATTTAACTAAGCCCATAGGATGTGCCAGGTACAGAGCCTAGCAGCTGACATACACCATCTCACTTACTCCTCACAAAAGCCATGTGCGCTAGCACACATAACAGGATGGCTAAGAGCACAGACTCCGAGGCCAGATGGGCTGCGTGTGATTTGGGGCAAGTTGTCAACTTCTTTGAACCATAATTTCCTCATCTATAAAGGGGGATAATGATTCCAGTACCTACTTCATAGGGTTAAAATGAAGATAAAAAGTTGATAATGTGAAATGTTTAGAATAGTGCCTGGCACTTTAGGTGCTATAAAAATTTATTATATAAGCAAAGTAAATTATCTCTATTTTGCAAAATAAGAGACATGGTGGGTTATATAACTTATCTGTGTTATATGTCTATGCTCATATGTCTAGTTGGTGAGAGACTGAATGCCAGAGTCCACACTCTTACATATATACCACATATACCAATATGCGTGTGTGTGTATGTCAAGGCTGGTTAGGTAGGAGTTAATGTTTCCTTGGTGGAAAAATTTACTGAAATGATCAAATAAGTTACTGTTAAGAACATTAGTCAAGGTCACAGGTTGTCACCACAAATGCCTATCAGAGCAGGCAGGTCACATAACGGACGGAAGCAGAATGGTGTGACTTGAAAAATAGCAACAGATAGTCACTTTTCAGGTCAGCCAAACCCCAGAGAGAGGTGGCCTCTGGCTGACTAGGTCTAGTGCAGATGGCTGCAAAGAAGGGAAAAGACTTGAAGATGCTAGAGTCTCTATTTTTTTTCAATGAAAAATACAAATCCAAAGAAAATTCAATAGAACTGGTTCCCAAAGACTGGTCGTGACAGCGTACTTGCAGGCTTCCTGTCAACAGCCAATTGAGGGCCTTTGGCTTAGACGAGACTCTTCTTGGTTAACAATGCCGGAAACACTAACAAACCCTGGATTCTGACTGCTAAAGTTATAAAATCCAAGGCAATCACAAAAACAAAGTAACTGATCAATAATCAGAAATTACACTGAACCAAGTGCTTCTGTCTTAAAACAGAATGACTGAAGTTTTGACTTCCTTTCATGCTGCAGATACCAAACTGTGTTTACTCCTTCTGATATGGGCAGGTATGTGCATATCTTCAGGTATGCATAAGGGCATATTTCTTCTCTTCCCAAATAAATACATTTAATGTTGCCTCTAATTGAATATAACTATTACTTAAATTTATTTTACATTATAATTTGCCTCTGAGACTTAAGCTTGAAGCACATGTATAGTAAGATATTGCCCTAATTCATCTAGAATTGCTCAACTGCTAATCATTTTAATTCCTACTGTCAAGGAATGATCACTGAAAGCTATTCCCTTCAGCTACATGCCATACGGCTACTGTGTGCTAACTTTACAGTTTAACTTTACAGTCAATTTCCATGACTCATCATGTGACTCATACCTTTTCAAAGTAACACTGTTGCTTTCTCTCTCTTCCTCAGGGGCTGATTATCCAATTTATTATCTATTGTTTGATGGATCAGCCTTTCTGACTAGCGCATCTTAACCAATTCATGATTTACAAAAATGGTTGGAAAAAGAAATTATACCTAAAATTGCGATCTGTAAATTGTTTAGATTTTCTTTTTCATTGGGATTAAAATTGCTAGGTCAACATATTAGAATAAAAAGCAAAAATCATGTCCCAAAACAATTCTTAAGAATCATGTTTCCTCCTGAAGTCACACACAACCAGAGAAGCCTTCCTAAGAAGATTCTTAGGAAGAAAGAAGCTCTAAGGAGGTGAGAAGCCAGAGAACCTCTTACCAGATAAACTCCCTGCAGTGAGAACAGTATGTGGGTTGTCTCAGGTATGTGGCCATAAACTTGTGTCCATTGATCTGGTGGACTCGCCTTCGCATAGCCCTCTGGCGCTTCCTGGTAAAGTGTTTGAAGATTCGGTCTCTCTGGAGAGTAGCTATATAGTAAAAGAAAGGAAAAGAGAATAATATGTAATGAATCTAGCTGCAGCTAATGTATGAGAAGGTCTAATAGCTCAAATACTCCCCAAATATTTTTTTTCTTCAAGATATGAAACACCCCAGAATATCATCATGCTCTCCTAGTGACCTTAGGACTCTTAATTTTAAGGTTAGACCTAAGTGAGCTCTGAAATGCCCATTGCCTGGTTATAACTGGCTGTCTTGGGCCAGTCTCCCCAGCACAGACCATGGGTTTCCCAGGGTTCCGATGTTCAAGTATGTGACGTCAGCACAGCCTCCCAGTCCCCGTCCAGCCATCTAGGGCCTCAGGTCCAGGGACAGGCTGTAATGACTGGCTGGTGAAACAGGGTATCTCATTATTCCCTCTTCATTCTGGCATTCTTGCAAAGCCAATGAGGGAAGTGCCACGGCAGACGGAGGAAGCCCTGCCCCAAAGCATCAGTCCCAGCACCACCTCAGCAACCTGGAATGGGGAGAAAGTCAGCTGGACTCAGTACAAAGTTCCCTTCTGAACCTCACATTTTGAAATTAGTGCCTCCCAATCTGAAGACTCTGAAAATTCTGCACCATCTAAAGACAGTAAATTATGTTTTCTATGTAATTATACTAAAACTTTTCCAATGTATGCAGAGACTTGTGACTAATAAAGATTCCCTTTTCAATAATGCTTTTCAATTAATCAGTGGTGCAAAGGAAATTTGAGGAATCATTCAAGAATAGTTTGATAATAAATTTTAAAACCTGAAAGAAATAGAAGATTTCTGTTAAACACAATGACCAAAGTTAACTGAAGGAGAGCCACACAAACCAAACAGACTAATTTTTTAGAAGAAATTATCAAAGTGGTCTAAGGACTGACTGTCAAAAATCATCCAGGCCCAGCTGGTGTCATGGGTGAATTATTTTAAGCCTTTAATGACAAGATGATGCTAGTGCTGAAACCTGTTCCAGTATACAGAAAGAAAGAAATGCCCCATTTTTAAAGGAACTATGTGATGCAATCTTAAAACTACATAATGTAACAGACATATAACCAAAAAAAATCAGTGGTTAGTAATCCTTTTTATGTCATGGACACATGAGACAGTCTAGTGAATAGTGAAGCCTATAAGATCCTTTCTCAGGATAAAGCTTTATAATCTGAAAAAATAAAATATGTAAGATTACAAAGGAAACAAGTATCAAAATATATTTTAAGTGAGATAGAATAATACATATGCTTCTTTTATAAATTAATTACTTGGTAGCACACCTAGTCATTATGATTATTTTGAAGTAGTGATCAGGGTAATTTGCATTTTAAGATATTTGTAAAAACCTGTAAAATAATATGAAAATACCTATAATTTCTATTGTGACATTATTAGTATTACTAATATGGCTGTGGTTTGGTTAATAATGGAAGAAAATGCTACATTTACATTACACATTAGTGAAAATAAAGATGAAAAATTTTTCTCCCATCAAACTTCAGGACCATCTAACTTCTCATTATGGACTTCAGGAAAAGTACCGCTCCTGCTTATACACTGAGTTCAGTCATAAATATGGATACAGGGGTTTTCATTACTGAAGTCTATGTCCTTACAAAGTGAATAGGAAAGCAGTATCAGAAAATAGTAAATATTTTCATGTGATAGGGTTTTTGCTTTCCTATCTAACAATCAGTCCCCAATGCAAATATTCCTTCTCACTTAATAACAGCATCCTTTCTTGCCCATCACATTGGCTTCTCAGTTTCTTGGATGTGGTAATTAATATATGTTGTGAACATCTTAATATGCAAAATTAACTAACTACAAAGTAAAACTGAAAATCTTGCAAAAGTTGAAAAATTTTCATGGAGTTTATGGAAAGTGATGTTTGAGAATGGCTTGATTCACACCCAAAGTCATGGCAGAAAAGGCTCTTGCAGAATTAGGTCAGTTAACAAGAAAATGACATGACATTTGAAGAGAGAACAATTTGAGTATCAACATATAAGGAGAGGCCCCTAAGAAACTCGTGAGGCTTCAAACACTTGTTTAAAATGTCCTATCTCAAACTGTACTATAATAATAGAAAATAAAATATGTAGTATTCTGCTATAATCAAATTTTGTTCTAAAAATTATTGCCTATAGCAAATTAACAAAATTTTTCCATTAAATTAAGGTTTTTTTATTTTCAGTTTTGTTTTTCAAACTCATTCCCCCACTTTTTAACTCTCAACAAAATTTAGACATTTTGAAGGATTCATTTCATGTTAACTTTTCCATGTAACAATTACACTCAGATAACCAGGAACTTCTATACTATTCAGCGTTACCTTAAAAGAAAAATTCACTGTGACCAAGTGGGAATTTTCCCAGGAACATACAATAGGTATATTGTTATTATTGTATTAATAGAGGAAAAAAAATATGATCATTTCAATGGATGTTGGAAAGGCACTTAAGAAAGTTTAACTTGTCCAATAAAAACCTTTTGAACAGACTAGAGAATTGTCTCCTTAACATGACTAAAGCATTAGGCTTATGGGTCAAAGGCCACACTGAGTGGTAAGTTTAAAAAAATTACCAAGAAAGTTAACAGTAAGACCATTATCACCACTATTACTTAGTATTATTCTGAAAACACTTGCTACAGCTGTTAGAAATGAAAATAAAAGATAAAACTATTGGAAAAAAGAGACAAAGATACCATGATTTGGAGTTGTTTGATGAATGACTAGAAAAATTCAACTTAATCTAGTAAAAACAGAGTTTAGTAAGATGGACAAAAACAAATCATTAAAAGTCAACAGATCTTGCCAAGTGGAGAGAGACAAATACCATATGATTTCACCTATTTGTGGAATATAAAAACGAAGCAAAACAGAAGGAACAAAACAACAGTAGACTCATAGACACTGAGAGGTGACTAGTGGTTACCAAGGGGGAGAGGGAGAGGTAGGTGGGCGAGGAGATGAGGGGGATAAATGGGCACAATAATTTGCAATCACAATATAAGTTAGTCACAGGGATAGTAGTGCAACATGGAGAATACAGTCAATGATTCTGAAACATCTTTCTACACTGATAGTAACTGCACTAGAGAGGATGAGGATTTAACAATATAGGGAACTGTCGAACCACCGTGTTGTATATTTGAAACCAATGTACGATTGTATATAACAGTATTTAAAAAAAAATGCTCTGACATATGACCAGACCTCAAAACAATTGAGAACTTCCAAAAAATGACTGAAAAATCACCATTAAAATGAGAATACCAGAAACCAGAAACCCAGAACTAAGGTGCCAAATTCACTTTAATTGAATTTGGTTCACTTTCTTTAAAAAAAAGAAGTCAACAGGTCTTTAGTCTATCAAAAGAACTAATTAGAATACATAATTTATAATATTCCATTCTTACAAAAACCTCACTAACAAGAAATAACTGGTAGGAGTATAAACGGGCTCCAGTCCCAGCCCCGCCACCTGCTGGCTGGGTTTATCCTCCTGGGCCTCCGTGTTCCAGTCTGAAAACCAGGTAGTGCTGTCCTCACAGGTTCTTCCAAGGACTGAATGAGGTAATGCATTCAAAGTGTTTTAGCCCAGAGCTAGGCCCATGGTAGCAGTTGACACATGTAGCTATTTCAAGAATATTTTTTCTGGAGACAAATATGACAATATCTGTCAAAGTTTTAAATGTGCATTCTTTTCATTCAGTAATTCAATGTGTAAGATTTCTTTCTATAAAAATACCAGAAAGGATATATGCTATATAGATATCAATGATTACATTTCACAATAAAAATCAGGATCTACACAAGAAAACTGAAAGAATGAAATGCATAAATAGCCAAAATAAATTTGGCTAAGACACCGGTGCCTTCAGAGACTCTAGCACAGTTAAAATTATACCCGATTCAGCTTTTGTTTTGGGTATCTTTGTGTGTAAAAATCTTTGGCAGGCATTCTAATTAAGTTCATTCTCAGGTTTCCCATCTGTCTGAAGAAGATAAATACAACCCTGGCCTCAGCCCAGTGGGGACAGTGTCATAATCAGCATCCCTGAGAGGTTCTTATAATTTCGCTAAGGGTCACATGAGAATGGGAGTCACTATTATACTGCTCTCTTCTGCATTATTCCAGAAGCCATTTAGTAATGACAAAGTGAACAGATTTCAATGTTCCTTTATTGACTTATGATAAAACCTGACCTAATGGTAGCACCCCATCTCTTAGCACATCATCACCAACCTGCTCAGATCTGGCCGGTGCAAAATTTGTATTGAATTACTAAACACATATCACATCTAGATGCAAA